>JAPYYV010000586.1:0-61505 GCA_030522625.1 Copidosoma aretas
ATCCGGTCACTCGTACTCGAGTTAAAAATTAACTCGATGCGAGTGAAATTTCACTCGATACGAGTGAAAAAGTCACTCGCTGTTCGAGTGAAAAAAAAATCTCTCGAAGCTACGAGTGAATTTTTACTGGCTTCGAGTGAATTTTCACTCGTAGCTTCGAGATACTTTTTTTTCACTCGTATCGAGTGAAATTTCACTCACATCAAGTTAATTTTTAACTCGAGTACGAGTGACCGGATTCTCACTCGATACGAGTGAAAATTCACTCGAAGACATTTAGAGAGTAGATTTGGGAAACAAATGGTTGCAGGATAGATCTGGAATAAAATGATAATTAAACATCTTGGACTTGCCCCTCGCATATGTTTTATTTTTCGTTTGATTAGATTGAAGAACAATAGGAGTACTCAGTAGAGAATGGGTTCACACGTAGAACGAATCGGTAGTTTGTATGAAATATACACCACGAACAAATATCGCTTTAGGAGTGACTGTGATAACTTAGCTGTGGTATTTGGAATATCTGATAAGTTTTTTTTTTTCCTCTAAATTTGTAAATTACATTGGAACCTGATGATATTTAACATTTGAATAATACTATCACAGAGATCTCCCGAAGCATAATTGTGTCACACGTACAGTTAAAAACTTAGAACAAAAAAAAAGGAAGAAAAAAATCGATGACGCAGGGCAAGGCAATGGCCGGGGGATGGATGCAGCAGAGTCGCGAGCCAGTACCCGAGTTTCCGGCGCTACACGGAGAGTCCGCCGACTCGGATTCCGATCGGGAGAGCAACAACAAACCGCGCATCTAAAGCGAGATCAGAACCGAACAAATTAACGCGCGACTTGAATCATTTGAGTGGGTAAATATATAATGTGAGCGTATTATGACGTTGGACAAAAGCAACCTGACATTTAACGTGCCCATTCACGAAAGCGAGTTGAGATTTTGTTTCAGATCGTATATTCATCGTATATATAATATTTAGGTACATTGCATACACGATCTGAGATATTTTCTAATTTCGCTCCTTGGGTACGTGATAACTAATGTATTATTTTTTTTGTTGACATTTAATCAGTAAGTATATGTGCAAAGCGATATGAAAAATATGGGGATTCGCGTGTGCGTGCGCTGCTTTTTTTGCAAGGCCGAGTACTTGTACTTTTGGCAGTGTACTGTTTTATAAGAGCCTTATACGTATAGATATATACATATGATTTCTTTTTAGATTTTCTAGCTTTATTTTATACATTACGTTTTTACACATATTATATGTAAATGTAATTTTTATGTTTTGACTCGCGCATACATATGCGTGATACAGCACATTTCAATGGTGCATTACTTTGTCAGCGTATGCATAATTTTACTGGCTCATGTTTCACAATAAAATTTTATACATATTGAAGATGTTAAATGCATGATTTGTTTCTTTTTGTCTTGAATGTTGTCAGGGTTACTGAACAACTTACTTATCAAGCCAATTTGATGAATGCTTTAGTTATACATTGAAACTATAGTGATATATATTTCTTATCCACATTATAAATGTTGACTTTTTGTCGTCTTCAGAAACCCTGATGATCAAAAAATCAATTTAATTGTTTATACTTATATTAATTGTACAGCTATGTTTCGTTGTAGGTATAATAGACATATGCAAAATCAAAATTATTTAACAGACGGCGTTTTCCACTTGTTATGTACGTTACTATTATCTGCATTGCTTTTGGAAAAATTAAAGAAACGTAATGTTTATTAAGGGTGCGATCTATCTGCGGTTATAATGAACAATATACAAAATTGACAATATTAACGGTGACTCTCTACGCCTTGACTAAGGAAAGAGAAAGCATCGCGTACGGATTAGTTACTATCACATGCGCTTGTTTTGTCACTAAGCGATCTGCTTCACTATTCGATTTAAGTTACTTTTTTTCTTCAGTTTACTCTAGCTTCGTGCCTTCCATCAATATTTTTCATTTCACAACTATTACTTATCATTACACTAAGTTTTTAAGTTTTAACTATGTATATCGTACTATTCGAGTGTAGTTTTATCATTACTTTATTTTGCATACCGCACAATCACTTAATATTATACCTTTGGCATTGATTTTTCTTGAATATTATCAGCATGCGGCTTGCTGAAGCAATATTCAGCGCAACATTAAATTCCTTTTTTACTTTTCGTTTAATATTGATACGTTGAGAATAATTTAAGTTTGACATCCAATATTTTTTTTCTCACAATCCATTGAGCAAGATGGGTACATACAATATGTACACATGTTAAAAAACTGTTTGTAAATTAAAATTTTTACAACTCGTGTCTTTATTTTGGAACACCGCGTTAACGAGTATTACAAAAATTTGTGTATGTTGATAATGATGGAAAATAGCAGTCTCAAAGCTTCATATTGTAAATATAACTTATAAACTCAGGATTTGATTTTTATTAAAGTTTGCTTGCATAAAAATATACACTTGTGTTATGTGTTATAATTTTATACCTTTTCATTTGTTCCTTTGATTTCGCTTGTCATTATTATTTTAGCCGATCAGTGTTATATATCTAACATGCGTAATTGTAACCGTACGTTTACTTTTGTAATTAATGTGATTTGTGAGTATCAATATCCATTGTCGAAAATATGATGTAAATATAATTGGACATGCACTTTTTTTATCAAACTGATTCCTTACCAAATCAGTCCAATTGTATCGTTTTCAAAAATTTTTTTTTTCGAAGAGCATCAGTTTTTCTCTGAGTGCATTTTCAAAGTCGCCCGGAAAAAGACACAATATCACAAAAGATTCTTGTAACATAAAATCGATGAGCTTGCAGTTCTTGCGGGATACGGTAGCTTGAGGTTTGTGAAAAAAAATGAAATATAAAGTTGAAAATGAAATTTTTCAATGCTGCATCAAATTCCTTGGGAATTGTTCGGTGAATTTATAATTACAAACAATCTATTAGTCATTCAACGTATCTCTATCTTTAAAAAAAAAAATGTTTCTACTCTTAGAGATTTTTTAAGAAAGACAATTTAATTAACTGTAAATAAATGCGAAATTTCAAGTTCTGTTAAGAAGGAGATTTTCTGGTTGAGGGGCGCAACATATGCTTGTAAGAGATTGGATGTCTTGTAAATAAAAAACGAGCCACCAAAGTCGACCGACTCGGTACCTCACGCTAGAATTTGACATTTGCTTTCAGGAGCTGTCGCCTTGAAATTCTTAAGGACACGAGGATCCGAGAAGCACGCAGAGCGAACACTTTTAGACGCAGCGAACATGTAACCGCTAAAAAATGATATAAAAATAACAAAAACATTAAAATTGCAAAAAATCCACAGTAAAAATAAAAATGCTCGCGCAATCTGATCACCCTACTATCTGTGATCTTTGGCTCGTCAGCCAAGTCGGCTGGCGAGCAATACGAACTAAACTCAATATTAAATTAGCTCATCTAAGATTTAAACGACAGACTAGCCCGAAACCACAGAGTACTCATGGTAACCCTGTACAATAACATCTCTTTGATGAATAATTTTATGTCCACACTTTTTCTCAGAAAAAGGAGAAAACGAAGAAATGTGAATCTTATGTATCGCAATGTCTTGTATAATATAGATGCTTTTATAGTATCGTATTTTATGGGCCGCATGTAAAATCACATTTTAAGAGGAAGTATAAGAATCTGACTCTACTTACCAAATCTCAGAAATGCGTGTGTACATACAAAAATAAATTTACATGGTCGAATTCTTGAAAAACTAACAAAAGAGGTGTATAAATATTGCTTTTAAGAAACTTTTTATAAATTTTTTCATGGCTAAAAAATAATAGAACAGAAAATAAACGTAGTGGTCAGGTACTCCTGGTTTCGGTGCATCTGCAGTAGAGACTTTTCAAAAATAAAAATTTAATAAAATTGAGTAACTATAATATAATAAGAGGAAAAAAAGTACTGTTTGAGTAAGAAGTGAAAAAAACTATTAACTTAAGAATGGAGTTTAGAGAAGCAATGGTCCTGCGACTTGACACAACTGATGTATACGATTTTTCAACATGAAAATGTTATATATTATAGCTATACATACGGAAAAATATAATAGAAGAGAACAGTCTTTAATAAAAGCAGAATCATAATTCGTTCAAATAACATTCATTATAACGATGATAAAATATATTACTGATATCGTCACGGTTATTATTACTTTGGTTATACTATATATATACATGTATAAAATTGCCATTATCCATTACCACTTTATTGTGATTATTAACATTATTCATATGGTCTATTATCAGTGCTATTGATTATTGATATTATTTTTATTGTCCTTAACAATGTACTATGTACTATTATAAAAAGTGTAACGAGCTAATTTTGTGGTAAATCAAAACTATTTTGTACCAAGAATAATGAAAAAAAATACACTTGAATCCGTTCCATACCTAACGCGAGAAATTAATTTTTATATATAATGTGACGTATTGAAATCGTGCTATTATTAGATAATTGAATGAAATCAGCGCAATATTATTGTAATTATTACTATAATTATTAATATTGTCATTATTACTATCTATATTATTATCTTGATTATTACTACGATTATTAAGTAGCGCGTAGTGGATGATATCCCTTTTATTGTATAAAAAGAAAATGACGAAAATGAAAAATTAGTAACGGTGCGATTACGTGGTTAACTTTATTGTTAATAAATAACGTCGTGAATAGATTGTAGTAAGGCCAACAATTGATTTTTTCTCTTAACTATTTAACTCACAAGATTTCCCCTATGTGGTAACAGATTTTAATGCTTCGCATTCATCGGCAAACTGATGTTTAGATTATAAAAAAAAAACTTAATCCTGATTACATCTTAGCTTGAACATACTTACTGGTTTCTGGAAAAAAGTTTCCAGGTCGAAAAGTCAATTATTGGCCCGAACATCGATCCCCAAGCGACAAGTACAAGTGCATTGTGGCACAGCTAGTATACGAGAAAAAAAAAACGATCGCCTGAAAGTCGCTAAAAGCGCATCCTCGGCGTCCCTAAAGCAAAAAATCTCTAAAACCTTTATTAAAATAAACGAAAGAAAAAGAACTAAGAATATGATATGAAAAAAAAAAGAAAAACCTAATAAATAATAATGAAGAAATAATTAAAGAAAACAAGACCTTATATTCGTGGATCATAGACGACGCGGTATAAATCTAACTATATTCATGTATCCTGCGATTTTTAAAAATACATTATTGCCTTTTTCCCTTAATCTATTATCTTCTTAACTGTCGACATCTGGAATCTAGAAAAGGTTGTAATATCGCCGCTCTTTGTAAAGTAAAATAAAACATACTTCTCTGGTCTGCCGAATGTTTTTTGCATTTACGTTTTCATACTTTCAATTGTAAACTAACAAACAAACAAAAGGAAACGCCTCGCGGAGGGAAACTAGAGCCGACGGCCGACAATGTGCGCCGCAAGTCAATCTTTCCCAGTGATTGATATCTTCTCTTTTGTATTGATGATGCTACAGACAACCTTATGACGATTATACGATGGCGCGACGAAACACCGTCGTCGGAGTCGGCGAAAGTTTAAGCGGCGTTTCGTGATACAAAGGTATACCACAATGAATCATTGTATCGGGTAAAATTATTATGATAACTAAATAAAATTCTTAAAAATTTTTGTCATGATTTATTTTATACAGCTCACCGATCCGATCCCATTTCCCGTGTATACATACCTATAGTCCTTCATAACATGCAAATATTAAACAAGAATTGTACAAGTTTGACTTATTTCACTGCAGTGGATTTTCGGAGGGTTGTGGTAAATTAAATTCTCATTTGTGTTATTTTTTAGTACATTATTTATTCGTCTTCTTAAAAAAAGAATGAAATCGATTTGTTGGTTTGAATTCTGCGAGTAATGATTGGGCATTCAGAAGCAAATTGAACCAGCTAGATTTTTGTTGTTTTTTTTTTACTTATAATTTTCTTTGTGTATATTTATATATGTATAAGATAGGTATTCTGGCCCATTACAGCATAAATACACAGGTAATAATGTATTCATGCGTTGTCACATACGTTGCAGATGAGTAGTTACGAATTCTCATATTCTCAAATTTTTTTTTTTTTAATGCTTATGAAAGCGCGATTTGTACCCCTCGAAGAAATCGCATTTCATCGATATAAGCTGCTGCCGCTTAGCCTCGTCTCTCAAATAAAACGATGACTATACTCGGACTAAAATCACATACAAGCGTTATTCTCGGTCCTCGTTACCTTTTACAATATTTTTTTTTCCTGATCTTAAGTAAGTACACATTCGCACATAACGCCCGTATGATACGCATTGGATTTACACGAAATGCAGAAGGTGTGTGGACGTAACGAGGACGCGTGAGACGTCACTGTGCGCTCCGCTCTGAAGGTGCTGCACTTGCGCGCCCCTTCATTATCTCGTCTTTGCATTAAACTTTGTTTGCCTAAGTACAACGTACTTTCTTGCGCACACCCCAACACTGGCAGCGAAAATATGTACAATGTCGTCAGTGACATGTGACGCTAAAAATTTTTAATATACGGACATAAATTCGTGCCGTAAAAATGCGAATCGAGCTGTAATTGATGTAATGTACATTATTTTGCGATCGCAATGTAAAAAGTGACGAATTACACGTTTTTCGATTATCTCTATTGAAGGAGCTACAGTGACGTCCCGTCTCAATTTTTTTTTATTGATTTTTCCATAATAGTAATAATAATAATGATAATATAATAACGTTGGATTGCATCGTTACACATCCAATTACTTTGGCGCGCACATTGTTCGAGAACCTGTACACAACACACCTTTGGAATTGGTATCGTTATACCTCTTTATTTAATTTTTTTAAATATTATTATTATTATTTTATCGTAGTGTATGTATAGCGTGTGTGAATGTGTATATTTATATTTATAAAGGTACAATTTTCGTTTCTTCGGCTAGAATTTTATTTTCTCCTGAGCCGAAGAAAGAACGAATTTCGGGGTTATTTATGTACATATAATAAGTAATATACAATAAGTTTACGGCGAGGCTTGACAGTAGACTGCCCGGAAATAATAAATTATGCATTTAACATTATCATTATTATTATTATTTATTACTTTTTTTTCACTATCCAACATTCCGGTCATATTTTTTACGCAATAGATCTATGAAGGAGTTTTAAAGGACGATCGAAAATGATTGGAATCCTAATTATAAATATCATGCGATTCCAGAAATACCGGAATCATGCATGATTTTCATTATAAAGGTGAGCGGCAAGTTGATATATATAATATTATTTGTATTACTATTACGATTATTATTATTATTATTATTATTAATGTTATTATTATCATTATTATAATATTCATAATCGAATGATTCTTTATGAATGGCAGCCCGAGCTTTCCGAGCAGCATGCGGCCCAAGCCTCATCTCAATTTTATTTCTCTTACAAGTTATGTACGCGCGCAAAAATACATTTAATCATTTACATTCTTGCCCTACACTAATATAATTCTTTTTTTCGAGATTATGCACTCAAAGACAAGGGATTCGAATTATTATGCAGTCATCAAATATTTGTAACTTTTTTTCACGTCATGTATTTATACGTATATTACACACGAAGTTAATAATAATGAATCTCAGAAACGCAGTCGTATCCTCAGTCAGTATTTTTCCTTTTGTTCATAGTTATAAAATTTTCATATTAGCTGGATCATTTCAGCCATACATAATCCTATTTGTTTTATAGGCAAGTCGATGATTGATTCATTCGCACGAAAATTACGTGTGCCTGGTGCGGGTCGTCTTCAAAATGATTCGAACGCTTCGTTGTAATGCGAACGTAATTCGCTTTGTAGAACCTTTTCGCTTTTAATCGTTGAATTATTTTATTGTTAATTGATAATTAAGGAGGCTCTTTACCACTATATATGTTTAAGCTTTGAAAAATTGAAATCGAATGAAAAGCGAGAAAGATTTCGATATTTTGTAATTGTTTTTTTTTGCAAGACGAAGAATAGAGTCGTCCAATATGGTAAAATTCATAAAATAATTTTTTTCTGCATCATTAAGTAACCCTCTTTAATATTTGAGTATCTCTTTACTTTCAGATCTTGACAGATCACTATTGATTAATTTATTGACTATTGATTAATTTAAAAAAAGACATATATAGTGGTAAAGAACCTCCTTAAGAACGAATGTATAATATATAATCGTAAAAGTTCAACTAAATTATCATAACTATCATTCCATCTGTTTATTCATCACTGAATCGTAAATCTTCAACAAGTAAAGACCACAAGTATAAATAGATGAAAAACTGTTCAAATAGCCCGATAACATATATTAATATACCTAATAAATAGTTGAAAAAAATATTTAATGATATCAGTACGTATATTCTTGGAGCATAATATAAAAAATGTATGAACACAGTTTTTCTCAAATATTTCTACTCAAATAGTACTTCAAATATATTTATATAGTAGGAAAAACGTAATCAAATAAATGAAAACTATGGCAGTTCGTTTCAAATGTATGTATTTAATAAACGATAGAAGCGAAAAAGGTTTAACAATATCTATCTAAATACATATCCACCGCTCATTTTATTATTTTTCATTTTTCAACATTGCACACAAGTTACTTAAAATATTAAGGGCTTCGACTTAGACGTTCGTATTTTTCTTCATTCTGTAATTTTAGCTGCCCTCTTAATCACTCAAACGCACTTATGACACTTGACTCCGTGATGTACTTCACGCTCATGATCGTTATCATGATCAAAACAGATAAATTGATATATGTCATAATAACAAACATTAATCTATAAGATGGATTATGATAAAGTTTAGAGGTTATATCGAAGTGTCGACGAGTTGGTTTATTATTTGCAAAAGTATGAAAGTCTAATCAGAGCCGCCGCTATTATGTCGCCGGCTCAAGAGGTCTAGTGACGTAGTGATATTTTTCATCTGTATGCAATTAATAGTCATACTTATTTATCATTCATTTTTTGTTTATTTTAAAAATTTTTTTTAATAATTTTTTTATATATTTTAATATCAACGGGGATATTCAATTTATTTCATGTGTTAAAATTTATCAATAATATTTTTCATTCTGGAATGTCGTGCATAAAATCTAGATTTTATTGGTTGCATTCACATCGTGGTTCATTCGTATTCGCATGTCCCGTTTTAACGAGACAATTTCAACGCAAACCATTATTAAATATATTACATTACACGTAAGCGAATAAATACAGCACTCGTACGTGGGTGACATACCATGAAACTCATGCATAAGATTTACTTGCATGACAATTTTTTTACTCCAATTCTTTAATAGCTTCGATTAACCCACTTATAGAAAAACTTTTTGTTAGAAATTAAAATATTGGGTCAAGAAAAATTTAGTGTCATGCAGATGTTTGCTTTTAAGCGTGAGTTTTGCTACACATGTTTACTTTTTGTCGATGCAAATTCGTATAGTTAGATTAGTAGAAAAATCTTAATTAATCTTTGTTGTATGGTAAATATTTTATTCTCGTGAAATGTTATGATTTCTCTCATCTCTGTATTTATATACATTTGAATTTTTGGCGCGTTTCGTCAAAATGTAACATCACACATGTTAAGTTTTTTGTCACGCGTAATGAAAAGTTATCGACGATTGATTCTATGGATTGGCAAGTTTGAATATCAATGTAAGAATTAGAATATGACAACTATTTAAAATTCTTCATAAACTATTTTTTTTTTTCAATATTTTATTTAGATGTTGAGATTCAAAGTATGTTGTATTTTATTATTACCTTTATCAACGTTTTCTTGCTCGTTTAGCTTAATCTTGTTTAGCGATATAATATACAAATCAAACAGGTAGTTCAAAACTAGTATATCTTAATTTGATTTATTTATTAATCGAAATGTTTATACAAATTAAAAGTCTGGACTACTCTTTGCCCCTTTCATTAATGACTTCACTTCATGATTTAAGTAAGAGTAGGATTTTCGTAATTAATTTTGGTTTTTCTCAAACAAAGCAATAAAATGATGGGATCGCGTCAATTTATAGTTTGTCATCGTTTGATCTTTGTACAAGTTTTAAGGGCAAGAAAAAATTGGTCGCTGTAGCTATTACGAAGATTAAAATTTCAACATCATACAATTAGTGAAATCCAATTTCAATTTATTATAATATATTATATTGCTATAGTCTTCTGTTTTGGTTGTACTTTGTATACGTCGAGATGATTCAAAATCTTCGAGACCAATTTATCATCAGTATACGTGCTTTTTCTGCAACTTGAGGTGTATTTTCAATGATGAAGGCTACAAATATTTTTTCTTACCCTTATCGCTAGAATGTAAATCAAGCTGCAAGTAAAATTTAAAACACAAGACATGCCATGCAAGATTGCTAAACATTACATTTTTAACGACGCACTGATTTCTCAATTTTCTCTCGACACTCGGTGCTTTTGTTGAATTAAATAATGTTAACTTCATAAATTATGGATTCGTTCATTACAAAGATACAGCAATGTTAGATTGCTCACTCGCTCCCAAATTTGTCGTCTGCTTATGTATTCTTATAATTTAAATCTGTTAACAAGTAATTAAATGACGCGATAAGTTTTTCATCGACAGCATACAAACACATTTCGGAGCTACAGTAATATATATTTAATTATAATCGAATTTATCACAGAAAAACATTACATGATAATACGATTGATTCACCCTCACGGTATTCTATCTTTTTAAATACATATTCATGTTATAATAGCAGGCGCGCACTCTTTTAAGGGCTCTATATCATATATATTCTTTTATTTTCTTAACAGGAGATACCAATCCTTCTTACTTTTTTTTGTTGCTTTTTTATACATTTTCTCTTTCTCACTTTTATTATTAACAAAGACCAGTACACTCTCTTTTTAAAAGTTTTAGTAACGCGGACGATACATACTTTAACATGAGATATACATTTGAGTTTTATTTTTAAAGCACTTAAGGGAAAAAACCACGCGATCCCGATTCTAATGATTTATTATCTCCTGAGACTTTTTGTTTCTCTGTCACTTTTCTCAATCTTATTTTCTGTCGTGATTATTTTACCATCTTTTCCAATGAATAATAAAATATGCGTTTGCTTTAGCAGTATGACAGTTTCTTTTTTCCATTTTATTTTTTTCTTTAGTTTTTCGAACGAATTTACACAACCAGTTTTGTTTTGTGAGTCAACGCAAGAAAGTACATTCTGATTATTTAAAGATTAGCGCTTCATGAGAAAAAAAAGGAGGTTTTTTTATCGATTTTTGTCACATATGACTCAAAAGTAATAAATAATTTTAGGAAATGAATGTGATTAGAATGTAATTATATGAGTAACATCGGAAGATAGAGAACATTATATGTAAGATTTAGTATTTTCGATTTGAGTTGAAAACTCGCTATTTATGAATTTAATGAATCGATTTATTTTACTAGCAAGAAGTTATTCCTTTTTAATTTATGTAGTCGATTATCCGATGTACATGAAAATATTCTTATTATCGTGACTCTTGATGTTTTTTTCCATACATATTATTTTTTAAACACACGTTTACACATTGGCAGTTATGTAATGTATGTAAATTTATTTGAAAAATGTGTTTCCGTTTGGCGTGACATTATTTTATGTTCCGGTCAAAACAAAAAAAATTGTATTTAAAAGTTTCAAAACATAATTCTTTTATATTTATAATATGTAAATGTATATAACGTTTCATTCAAATTTTCTATGATAGTACCTTTAAATGGTTAACAATGAATGCTATGAATAAAGTATGCACGCATAAAATTAATAAATATGTATGACATAAATGCATATAAAGAATCTTAATTGCGTATCGCAATATAAATTATATTTGAATATAGTGAGAGAGTAAAAAACAGTAAAAAAAAGTTAAAACAAGTTAATAAAGTATGTGGTTGTATATGTATACACATCCACACACACTTTTTTTGATAAAAGGGAATCATTCGAATCTTTCTACTTCTATAATAGCATCTTTCATTGCATCTTTTTTTCTTGGCGCTTGGTTAGTATAATAATCATTACCATGTCACATTGATAAAACTGACTTTTTTTTAATGATATTTAACAAACGTAATGGTAATAACGGTGTTTTATAGTCTGTAACGAACAGGTTGTCTTTTGTGAGGATGCCAAGAATCATAGTTAAAAAAACATTTTCATTTTTATTGTTACATTTACATTGGTTTCTTTTTTCCACAACCGTGGCGTCAAATAAAATCGCGTTCTGATTTTACTCGTATTCTCATAAAATCGGTTATCGCATATCGTTTCTTCTTACTTTATTTTCGAAAATCGCAAAATCAGCCTCCTAACACTAGCTTCTAAAACTCGTTACATACTCGTTGATGGGATATATTTTTGTTTAAAATGTTACTTTTTAATTATATCTCAGACTTTCCTCTTACCGTGTTCTACTTTAGCGCAATTTTTGGAATGATAATAATGCGCAACGTGTTTTTGGTACAAGATGGGCATTCATTTATTTATTTATTTATTTTTGTTAATATATCAGTCCATTAATCCATTCGAAGGCTCGATACATTTTTTATCTTTTCAATCACATGTTTGTCCAGCGCTAACTTTTTGTAGTATTCCATATCATTATTTTATTATTATTTTATTTGTGTTTACTCATTTACGCTTGTAGTTTATTCACTCGTGTACTCTCTTTCACTTGGATTTTACGACTCACTTTTTTTGTTTTATACGTTAAATAATTTTGGCAGTTCGGAAGGAACCCGAAAAATGCAACGCTGAATTTGCTGTCGTACTAGGCTTCTAAAAAGCTAATCAGATACGTACTCTCGACTCATATTTTTTTTTTTTACTTTCTTTCGTAGCTATAGATTTTGCGATATTTTCTTGTATATGTGTCGTTATTTTATTTTTATAATCCGTATAAAAAGGAGGTGTGACTTATCGTGCCTCAAGTACGTAAATTTACGTGAATTAATTACGTGTATGTCATTTATGAATTTTTGTATGTTTTTTTTAATGTTATATGTACCTTATTATTAAACGAAAATGGAAAAAATATGAAAAACCTTGACTGCTTGTCATGTCACGATAAAAGAGTTTGTCTTTATTTAAATATGCTATCATGTCAAATATTGTAATAACGCTTTCAGTTGTATCTCCTCACTTGTTTCATATTTCTTTAATTGTACGTGCATATATTTTCACATACATATTTATATGTAAAAAAACGAATTTCTTTTCAACATGTGTATGTACAACCGGTCGTGCTTATCATAAAATTTGTCCTTGGATGATCAACTAATTTTCACTCCCTTACGTATCATTAGAAAAAAGAACTCTTCGGAGGTTTCGCAATTAATCTTCGTTTTTTCGCTGCGGAATTGTTCCTACATATTTTGATGCGTACTATTAACACGCACAGCCGCTGAACTATTCTTTTTCCGCTACGTAATTATTAGTATTACTATAATAATTATTTGTTTTATTTTTATCTATTTCTTTTTTTTTTTACTTCTTTTTCTTTCTTTTTGTGGATTCATCTCAAATTGGCTAGAGAGAAGAGAAAGAAAGCGGACATTCGTCATCACCGCTGTTCCGCCATCGCTTCTTCTCCGTACAAAATCGAAGGTAGCTTGCGCGCGACCCTCGCCGTCTGACGCGTCGGCAGTCGGCACATTTCAGTTTTTGGTGTAAGTGTGTGTGTGTGTTTTTCGAGTGTGTGCTTGGGTGTATGAAAGTGGGTTTGTGTTGTGTCGGGCGCCGCCCTTAAAGCGAAACGGACGATGAGGAGGACTTGATGGTGCGGGGCGCTCGTAGATGGCAGTGTAGTCCCGGGCGCCACCTGAGCTAGCACCTGGGCTAGCACCAGTCGTCGTCGTCGCTGTCCGAATGCCTGGAGCGCGGCGCTCGTTGTTTGGTCTGAAAAGTAAATCAACGATTTGAGTAAAAATATGCTGCTTAGCATTTTAACACTATGCTTTCTGAAAATGACACTTATTGTATATGTTTATGATTTTTCCCATATCATTTTGATAAATAAATAATACATTTCCGTTGTAAAAAAAAATATTTATGTATTTTCCAATTATATTATATTACGCACCTAGTGAGTGAGGTTAAGAATGTTCCAGATTTTACGCGAATAAACGGTTTATGTAAAATTTTGGGGCATTTCTTAACCTCTGAACGTGGTGCGTATACGATTTTACGTGTCCTGGTGTCTGGGAAGTCAATATTGCCTTCACTTCCCGAGCGCCAGGCACGTAAAATTACTATTGATCATATAATTAGATAATATGATTCAATTTCTCAATGACGTAATTAAAAAAATGTGTGAAATTTGAGAACAATTTATCAACTCTATGAAAAGTTTTGAGCAAATAGTATGTACAAATCATACTTCGAAAAAAAAAAACTTTTTCATAAAATTTGTAGTTAGTATCCAATGATTGTCGAACTTCAAGATGTTTAATCAAAATAATTGAAGTGAAAATAAATAATCAAGAAAATTGAAAAACCTCCTATTTAAATTCTTAGACCCGACATAATCATTTATCTTTGAACAATAAAAATCCTAATTGAATACGTCGACATCTGTATTATTCTGTCGACCCATGTTCTCCACCGCTCAGCTGAGAATCGAGTGGATTCAAAACTTTTGACTTCTCTTACGGAAATGAAATATCAATTTTGAAACGAAACGTAATGAACAATGTACGAATATTATACAATTGCAGGTGAAGGTAATCTAATAGATATGCAATGAGGTCGAGTATTAAATAACTTTACTACTGTACCTGTGGTTTGAAGCCGTTGGGCACGGGACTGGGCAGGATTCGGCCGCCCCGGCCCATGGCAACGGCCTGTTCGAAGCTGAGGGGACAGGCCGCCGGGCCGACGAGCGAGCCGACGAGGGCCTGGGAGGCTGGCCCGTTGGCTGCGGGTGGGCCGCCCTGGGTCCCGCCGACAGCCATCGAGCCGTGCGTGGGCGAGGCGTTCAGCCTCGGGAAATTTATGTTCGTGGGGGCCTTGAGCTGCAGCGTTGAGGGCTTGTTCGGCGTGGGCGGCAGCCGGCGGCCCTGACGGCGCGTCACCAGCACCGGA
Source organism: Copidosoma aretas (assembly GCA_030522625.1). NCBI lineage: Eukaryota > Metazoa > Arthropoda > Insecta > Hymenoptera > Encyrtidae > Copidosoma > Copidosoma aretas. Next base: position 15,253 of record JAPYYV010000586.1, read on the forward strand.
TAGCTGTGCTGGTGCGGCTGATGATGGTGGTGGTGATGGTAGTGGTGAGGTCCCATGCCCCGGCGTCCCGTCATCGGCGACGGGGAGCGCGATCGCTGCTCCAGCGATGTCGTGCCGTAACGGTGCGGGTGTTCCATGTGGTCCATCCGGTGGACGGGGCTCGGCGAGCGTGCCGGAGACGTCGAGGCGCTCCACGGACCTGTTCGTTAACATATTAGTTGCCCGTTACTTCGGAGTATGAAATTGTGAACACGGTCAGGATCATCGGTGTGTAGTATTTTCATCATTGTTATTCTTATGTATTAACTTGATCACCCATGATTGGTCCGCTGGTCCGAGTCACCATCGAGATCAAAATTATTTTTTTCATACATTCGCTGAAAGTACTATTTTTTTCCCTCTATTTTCGGGGGCAAAACTTACACATTGCCTCTCAAGTAAAAAGTCACATTTACTGAAAGAATTTTGTTGTATCTCAATCTTTAAATCAGTGAGTAATTGTATTTTTGATAAGTAGAGGTATACAAAAATCGTAAGTAGCTGTCACACGTGACAAAAGTAAGACTTGTTTGTATTTTTTTTTATAAGCTGACAGCTGGTAGTTAAAGTGAAACTTTCAGTTTTAGGGATAAATTATGGTTATTGTAATACTACAGTATTTCCCGCAGCTGTACTGACATAATCCGATACTTAATATTATTCATTCAGGACTCGAGGGTGGCTTGGTTGCAGCGTTGTATTAACAAGTTATATACAAGCGGTTAAACTATAGTTTCAAATTTTATAGACAAACTTTCCCAGAAAACATCAAAACTATACCAATTAACTCAGAATTTCCAATCTTATTAGAAAATATCAATACGTTTGCCTAACTATTTAGTTATCTATTACAATTAAAATTACTTTACAGACAAATTTTTCAAATTAGCAAGCAAATTTTTCTAGCAAAAAACAATATTTTTATTTATTTGTTTTCTTTTCCGCATTTGCATTCTTAATATTCGAATTCTATACAAAAAATAGGTATAAATCTAGAAAAATTCAAAAAATTTTACAAAAAATTTCAAAATACTGTATCATTCCTTGAAAATGGAAAAAACATTCTCTCGTAAAAATTATTTAACTCTACGCTGCCTTGCAAAGCTCAATTCTCAATAACAAAAATGTTGTTTGTTTTGTTTCTCTTTGATATTTAAAATTACATAATTTCATCATTTTTATATATACGTGCAGTGTGCTCAGTTAGTATCTATAACTACAGGTGCTCACTAGGTGTCAGTATTTTTCATTCTGTGGTCAAACATTCTCTCTATGATAGGTATGCTCTAACCTTTAAATTCACAAATGACACTGTTCATGCAAATATTGTTGAAAAAATTTGTTTGGTTATGTGAATCATCCACTACTTTAAGTGTGCAGACCTAAAATGTTTCTAACTGTATGAGGTTGTACTTATTATAAGAATAAAATATTTTATCTCACACCTCGTAAACCATTTCTTAAATATTTTTTTCTTTTTTTTTATACTGTTGTAAAATTTAATTGATGGTTACCCGCGATTATCAATGTATTCTCTATGCAGAAGAAATTAAGTTTCATACGTTCTCATATTAAAAATGTTGTAATCTAAGTAGGTATTTAAAAGTATAAAATTTTCTAAAACCATTCTGGTTGTCTGTTCTAACACAAAGTTGATTGTGAGAACTGATTTAATATTTTTGGTAAAAGTGTGTGAGTGTCACTTACGTTAGTATCGTGTAATTGAAGTGCAAACTACCAAAATAAAAAAATCTAAAATAAGATAAATAAAAAATATCAAAAAGCAGCTCTTGCAGGATATAGAAAAAAAAAAAGAAAGAGAGAGAGAGTTATGAAAAATGCTTTTGTGAAAGAAATTACCATCGTCGTAATAGTCGCAGTGGTCGTAATAGTCTGTGTAGCGCATAACAGAACAGAATAAAGAAAACTTATTACATCGATTGACACATTGAGCTTTTTTTTTTTCTTTTTTTTTTTTTTTTTGTTAATACAGTTGCGTAAAATCTATCAACAGCAACATTCAAATGTGATTTTTCGTAACTCTTGCTGCAAGTTGTAAATATTCATCAGTCAGACGAATAAGTAGTAAAAATTATAGTAATAGTAATAATAATAATAACATGACCATGTAAATAAATTCATACTGTTTAGGGTAATATAATAATAGTAGTAGTAGTTGCGTATGGTATCAAAAAGAAACACATAAAGTATAATCATGTATATGGTATAACGGTATTGATAATAGTAATAATAAATATGATTGTAATCCTTGACAAATAAAGGCAACAAAGTACTGACTTGCAGCGCGAGATAGCTCAAATTTGCTTTGGGCTCGCGCATCGCCGCAGTAAAAATAATAATTATAAAAAAGCATTCTCTTGCATTAGCAATACGTACCCCTGATCCTTCGCCTGTACGAATATTGTGGTGTTTGCGTGTGCCTTTGAATTTCGACGACATTGTTGACCGTTTCGCTGAAACCTAAACCATCTTGATACTGATTGCCCCGAGGGTCGTATTGTTGTCTAGGTGACGGTGACCTGCGAATAAAATATCGCACGTCAGTGTGATGGGTAGCAGCAAAACAAGGTAATGTGACACGGTCAAAAAACCTACCTCAAGCTCGGAGACCTGGAGTGCCTCTGGGGATGGGCGGCCTGATGATGAGGATGGTGCCGCTCTCCCTGGGTGAGACTCTCGAGGCTGCCAGCTCTTGAGTCACTAATGACAACGTTTTGCATGTCCATCTACAGCACGGAATGGGGAAAAACACAGAGAACGTCAGGCAGTTGCCCTCCAAGCGTCAGTCCACGTTAGTTATACAATTATAGGTGGACAATGATCGAGATCGAGATCAGGAAAGAACGTGTACGTGTGCATATATCAAGTATTGCGCAATCAATATGCTCACGTTGGATCTCTGTCTTAAACATTTTTTTTTAATTCATGGCGTCGAACCCATCTAGAGCTGATTCGTCAATCACCACTTGGCATCTTCGATGCTTAGATCGACATCGAGGAGATGTCCAAGTTAATTGCTGAGCTGAGCTGCTAGAGTGGTATATACACGTATATACACACATTTGTCGCGACTTGGGGTGCACGCAAAATGATGAGCATGCTTCGTCGGGAAAGCTTACTGGGACGCCTTTTGCCTCTGACGATGAATCGGCACCCCGGATGGATATTCCTTGGAATGATCCAACCTGAGGCCTATCGTACGCTTTTCGTTTCTCTTTTTATTTTTTTGTTTACTTTTTATTAGCAAGCTCCACTCAGCGTGTTATTTTTATCACTACCCGTGCACTCTTGTAAAAAAGCATCTATGGATCCTTTTTTAGAAGGTTTTATTTTTTTTGCGTCGAAGATTTTGCTTGGAACAGCTAAGACACGTTAAGGTGCTGATCGATTGGGTGTGAAAAATTTAAAGAAATCAGCATATCTGTTTAGCTAAGTGAGAAGCTAAATTTTGAATTTGAAAAAATTTGGAAAGACTATTCGTGAAAAAAAATAGCGTTTAAAACTATAAGGCATAACTTTTGCTAAATAAAACTGCACTGAGTGAAGCAAAAAGTATTATTTTAATAAATAAATATTGGAGTCATAATAATAATGATAGTGGTAGTATATTGCTTGCAGAAGAGTGTTAATAAAACTGTGCATGCTCAATTAAAAAAGTTGTCAGTAATTTTTAAAAACATGCTCATGCGTCTCTTGCGATTTCAAGAAAAGTTTGTATTGATTTGATCCTCTGCCTCTTTCGTTATTGTGATCCAATGGAATACAGTACTTACCAAAGGCTTTTAAAATTTTACCCAATTTGCAACTCGTGCTTCTCTCTATCACAATCGACATTCATATGATTTTAATATTCTTTTTACCAATACTCATCACACGTACACAGACCATTATGAATAATATGATAAATCTAGTTATCTGAACGTTGAAAGCAGCTAGGGATGGGTGGGTCTCTAGAAAAAAGTCATCGTACATGAATGCGGTATCATCTAAGTCATCATTTTCTAGTAAAATGTCATCTATAATGAATTGAACGGATAGAAAGATTAGTTTTGTGGTAATTAATTGTCATAAAAAGTTCTAACTACATTGACCGTTTATTTTTTACTATTTGCTGAAAGACGGTCTGGACTTGAAATTAATGATCTAATTTTGAATCTAATTTTATATTTTCTACAGGAAACCACGCGCTAACTGTTTGTATAGTATAAAATCTAGTTTTTCAACGCTCTATACCTACCCCTAATGGGTATCAATGAATTTCCAATACATTAAGACATCTGACACAAACATAAATAAAAAAAGGTAGTTAAAATAATAATATGTATCAATAATTTCTAGTAGAAATACTATAAAAATGAAAACTCATCTAAAACACACTTTGTGACTACGTAGAAAGTTTCTATTGTCACGAAGGTAGTCCTAGTTCGACGGGGCTTTATTTACATAGTTAAAATTGATTGAAAGTAAAACAAAAAATCGAGGGTAGGGGCCAATAGTTATTAGTTGAGAGTAACCAATCATTAAAAAAAAAAAAAAAAAAAAAAAAAAAGGGGAAAGAGAAAATTGGCGAAAAGGGGAAGGGGAAGGGGGCGGGGAGGGGGGGGGGGGGGGGGGGGGGGGGGGGGGGGGGGGGGGGGGGGGGGGGGATGGTAGCGATGATAGCAATGGCGACAGTAATGGCAATAATGATGACGATGGTGGTAATGGCGGTGGCGGTGGCTACGATGATCATGATCGCGACTTGACTGATCATACTGATATGGACTATAATCATCGTAATTGTTATATATATCATCGTAGAAGTTGTCGTCGTGATGGTAGTGATATGGCGCTAGTGCTTTGCGATGAAGATGGCGATGATAACGGCAGTATTCGTAATCTTCCCGCAACGGGGCTCGGGACTCGGTCAGCAGTGGTTCTAGCTCGGGACCGCGTTCCTTGCCGACACTTATACTATCGTCAATGTAATCGTCAAAAACTGGCCCACCCCCTCCCTGGCTACTCTCTGGGCTGCTCCCTAGTTTATCGTACTGCTGAGACTCCTTCCAGTTCACCTTTTTGTTCCTGAAACAGCCAAGCAACGATGATGTTGTTGTTGTCATTTTTAATCTCGGATTAAAATGAACAAACTAACGGTTTAAGAAACAGGGTATTTGTGCGTGGATGGATTACAAACCTGATGCTACGCTGACGTCTCTGCTCGGCGGCAGCAAACCTCCCCAGAATTCCTTCCTCCTCCTGCGAGCTTCTGTGATGCTTATCGTGTGGGTGGTCCTTATCGTGCACGCCCGGTGGTTCCAGGCTATTGTTCCTGCTGCCGGGATGATGGTGATGATTGTTTACTCCCATGTGGTTCATCGCTGCCACGTCCAGCAGGGTATCCAAGAAGGTATGGCGCTGTATCGTGATTAGAAGCGAAACACATCCGTACGGTCAGACTCACCAATTTTGTTTTTTAATCACTCACAACATTGAAAAACTAGCCATGTTGGTTTGTTTTTATTTTCATTATTACTAGCATTTTTTTCTCTATTTTTTTTTTTTTTTTTTTTTTTTTTTTTTTTTTTTTTTTTTTTTTTTTTTTTTTTTGTTTATCTTTTGCACTGTTTTCCATTTTTTCGGCTTCGGCTATTGATTTTACGATTGCTTTTGTTTTTTCTGTTGATTAAAATTTTGGTCATAGGCTTTTTTTTTTTTTCAAATATGAAATATAACATTAAGAGACAAAAAGTAGAGGAGCACGAGAGCAAAGAAATTGCAACCACGATCCATTTTAAATTGTTAATAAAATGCTTTAAACCATGCCAAAAAAGTGTCGTGATGGATTAGTGCAGAGTGTATCTTATGAGATCAAAATTTCAAAAATTCACATGCACGACTGACGATTAATCTGATTATCATGTTTGAAATATTTTTATTTCGTGCCTCGAGAGATATGTGCTGTTTTCAGAGATACGTTGTCAATACTTATAAAAGTGAGCAGACGCGTCGAACTGACGTGAAACTATTTAAGATCTCAAGTGTGGCTAGTAGCAGATTATTTTAGGTGACTTTTAATTCACTCAAGTTATATTTTTGCGTTTACATGGTTTTGTTGTAATTTTTGTTATTTTAACTGCACTCTATTCGCTAAGCGAATCGGTGCGACTCTTTATAATTATGTTTACTCAAAGCCTGTATATGTATGTCAAATAGCTTACACTTTTCAAGTTTGGATGCTGCTTGTTGGTGACACACGTGATAGTGTTACATTTAAGTATATTACATTGTTATAGCGTATCAATCAGTAAATTACGCAATCGGTCATTACTGCAATATACTTATTATTAATGTTAATGCATGCAAAAGCAAACCAATCGACCATGAATTTTTTTACACCTAGATGATGCGATGTAATGAATCGTACATGAGACAGTTTATAAAAAAAATTCATTGTCAAATAATGTTTGCGCTCAGATATGACAAAGTGATTTCAACACACACGAGGATGAGACAAGCTTTTAATTTAGGGGGTGTACAGGGTATATTGCGATATGGTCCCATGATTATATTTCACATTGTATGCTTCTTTGACCTTCATTACGATTTGGGTGTATGATTGTGGTACTGTTTCGTTGATTACACTTACTATTTAATAAGTACAAACATGCCTGAGTCATGATATTTCATGATGCTGTCGAATTTCTCGTCGACGATGAAAAAATTTGTCATTTTTTCATTGTCGCAAGAAAATCTGTTGTTGTTGTTTCATATATGTTTTGTTGTTTAAAATGTCTAGGGAAACAGCTGAAGAACAAAACTAAGTCAGGCCCAAGACATTTACAAGCATAAGTGATAAAATCTATTACATTCATTCATAAAAGTACTGTATTAATAAAACTAATTGGCAAGATGCTTGAATAGAATGTTCATAAAAAAACTCTTTTCTAGCGATAAGTTTTATTGGTGAGTATAAATCGACAAGAGAGTTGCGTCGAAAGCAAGAGGAATATTATAGTTTTTAACTATTTTTTACTCAAATTAAAAAAAAACTTTATTCCTCCTACCGTTGTCGAAATCAACTCAACTAAATCAACGCTCACTATGCTATCGTAATACAGTAGTATATATAAGTGTTGAACAAGTGAACGTGTGAAAAAGACAAAAATGTGTATTCTATATTCGATCTAAGATCGACTAAATTTTGACTAACTAAGCTATGTTATCAAAGTAGTAAAATTAATATGTGAACAAAGAGTATAAAGACAAAATTTATTTTGTATTTTTATGTCTAGAAAAAAAATAGGATAAAAAAAATCTAACATAATATGAAAGAGTACTATTTTGTTCTCGAGGCAAAAGGCGAGCTAGGTACCAAAATAAAAATCTACGTTTGTCAACGTTGCCTTCTAAAAGGACATAGAAAGACAGAGAGAGATAGAAAACAGAGTCAATAAGGCTGCTTTCTTTTTGACGTATGAATCACACAATACTTCAAGCGACAGATTTATTACTTACAATCATTACTCTAGAGCGTTGACAAGTGTATTTTTATGCATACACGAGTCGACGCGCGCAAATACTCAAACCCGGCATGTTCACCAACAACGATAGCCTGCTCGGGCTGGTCATAGTATTTGCACTTAATTCATTCAACTGGGTCTATTTATAAGGTTTTACAGACATGTATATATACGTGCTTGATGAAAAAAGCCTCGACAGTCGATTCTAGTCGTTCAATTTTTAGTCCAAGTACTCGAGACATTTTTCGAAAGCTTAATTCTACGTCCCAATCTCGCATACGCTAGGAATTACTTTAAATTATCATTTTCCCTTTTTTTAAAAATGTTTCAAAAATATGCAGAGATCGTACCGTAACTATACTATTGATCTATATGTTATTTTTGTGTAGTTAATTAATCGTGCGTGCTCAGAAAATAGATTAAGACCTACATTGGTCGTACGCTTTACTCATTCTCGGTAATAGGCACTAAAACTATCTAAGCTTCTATTACTTAAGACTATACTTTTTAATTATTATTCTGAATAAAGGTTCTCTATAAAATAACTATAACAAACTAAAACAACTATACTCGTGTAAAAATGATACTGTTGCTGTTCTATGTAAGAAAGCACATTGATCGATGTTCAACAATCGGGACTGCAATAGATTGACCCTTTGTTGTGAAACATTGAAAATTGTGCTGCTCTCAATGTAGAAGAAAAGAAAAAAAAGATAGTTGATGGCATTGAATGAGAAATTAGAGAGGAATATTGTTAATAAAATCAAACAACTCAACTAATTTGCGGAAAAGTTTTGATACGTAAGGAAAATGAATGCTAACTTGAAATGAAAAATGAGCAACTTAATAAATGTTGATCCAACTAAATATTATGCAATAACATAAAGACAAGTTCTCCTCAGAAAAATTTTAATGAAGATTCAAGAAATTGAAGTTAACAGAATAAGCTAAAAAATTATTAAATTTAAAATAAGCAGTAAAAAATAGCAAAATTATAAAAAAAATTGTAAAGAAGAGAAAAACAAGTCTTTTAAGCATAGGGATAGCGAATGAACAGATACAGAGAAAATGCATGTAGTAAAGCGGAAAAATAATGAAGCGAGAAAAATAAAATGGTGATGAAAAATAATTAAAGATAAGAGAAAAGAGTAAGTACTACCGCCTGGGCTCCAGCTTTGTGCCCGGCTTTATCGTTATCGATAAGATTTTCGTTTTCATTATCGTTATCGTTCTGCAAAATAAAGAAAAATCATAAAACAGATCATTGAGAGCCTTGTTTGTCAACCTGCTGTTAAGGATAGTTTCATTAATTTTTTCTTAACAAATTTACTTCAATAGGTGCTTATAACAAGTGAGTCTATCATAACTAAGATATTATCAAAATCAGTCTAAAGTATCTAAAGACCCAGCGATGCCGAGTTGTTTTTTTTTGTATTTTTTATTCTTAATATTTATAATTCCATTCAGATGAGAATCAATCAAATATACCATACAATACTCAGTCTTCTAAAATTACCTACAAAGAATTTTATTCGACCTGTTTCGATCTAGTTTTCTAGTTCTTAGGAAACTTTGACGTTTATCTATATACTACGACATCAATTCGCTTTTTTACTAACTAATATAATATAATATATATTGAAGGTATGCTACTTTTATATTTTTCATAAACTTTTCAGAAAAAAATACTTTATATTGACATTCTACTACACTTTTAATCATACGTATGTAGTAGGTTTATTTTTCACACTATCATTCTATTGGACAATTATTCTAACATTGATTTGGATATCTGGAAATCTATGACTTTACCAAGTTAATGTTTGTTTCGGGGACTCTTACTTAACATTAATTTTTTTCTACTACATAAATAAATAAATAAATAATTCGACTAGTTTGGAAAAAATTAGTATGTTAACAAATACTTCATTATTATTGGTAAAGGAAAAGTCAATCGAATATCATTTCATCAATTGTCTCTAAACATGGCATCTAATTTAATTATATTAGCGTAAAACAATGATGAAATAATAGTTCCAACAAAATCTAATAATCCACTCCAAATAGTTTGGATGAGGTACGTTAGACACTTTCACAAAACTTTCAGCACTACGGAGCACAATAATTTATGGGTCTCCATTTTGAACAAAAATGCAACAAATATTTTGATTATATATTCAAAGAAATTTAATTTTATCGATCCAATTTATGAAATGGAGACCTGAGAAATAAAAATTCAACAAAAATAAAAAAACAATCATCTAAAAGCTGCATTTTAACATCTGGACTTGCTATGTATACGTTCACAATTTTCACACACTGGCCGTCAACTCCTACGACGAAGAACCCAACGACGAACATTCATCCAGACATAAAAGTAACTTTTATTGTGATACTATATCTCTGATTTTCAAATTTCATTTTTACTCCAATCCAACTCTATAAAAGGGTAACGGTTACTCTGAGAGTAAAACTGAAGTTTGAAAATTAGATAGTATTTTTTTCAACAATCACAGATAACAAATTTATTTGCACTTATTATTTAAGGGATGTATAGTATCGCAAATATAAATAGTCATTGAAAAAAAAAAACGTCAGAAAATTTTCGATAACTCACCGGAGCTGATTCTTTCGGATGAAACCTCGTAGTCTTCCAACTTTCTAGGATTAGCAATCCCGCATAAACCTTACCAACTGTGAGCTTTTCTTTCTTTATCTCTGCAATTTACAAGTAACAATCAAAAGCCTAATTAATTACAAAAATTGACTATTGAAAGTGATATTACCTTCTGCTCTGGGCACTAAAAGATCTAACATTTTCTTGGCCTGTAGAGGCCATATATTTCTAATAGTTTCTCTCAATTCGTCATCAGCTTGGTCCATTTCATCGGCTACCAAAAGAAACAGTAAACATATAAATACTATTCTAATAACGTAATATTTCGACACCAAAGATACGATTAAAGGTTTCACCCGCCACAGCATATATGCAGCGTAAGTCAATAGAAAACCAATTTTTCCAATGTTCCCAATGCAAAGAGAACAAATCCACGATCGAACTATCGACTGGCTACAGGTCACAATCCACAATACCACAAACGGTCAAGTGTTTAATCGCAAAAGTGTACCAACGAAACCTGCTACCACAATAAAACTAAAAGGAATTCCAATGAGAATTCCGTTTCTCTACTGGACTATCTCAAAGCAAGAGCAGATTGAAAATGTGTTCATTCGCGTGAAAATAAAAAAACAGTAGCTTCGGCAATTGGCTATATTATTGTCTATCCTCTCTACTTGCTATACTCATCACTACTCATCGTATAGGCATTATAATCTATAGAGAAATGGCAGGCTTCGTGCTGCTTGCTAAATATTCAGAGTTGTGTGAATGACCAAACCCGAGTCATTGTCACTGGTTCTGAAAGCTACTAAGTTTTTTTACTTTTATCAAATAGCAGTTTCGACGTGTGGTGTGCAGCTCGATATACAGCAACGCTCGAGCACACTGGGGGCGCACTTTTGCGATCCAGCACCGGGCCGTATCACAACTTCAAACTCACCGCTCCTCATTTTGATGCTTAGGTTTTCTCGTATGAGGGCGAATAAGGTGGTAGTGAAGTTGACCCTGCCGTCGACGTCAAGGGGCATGTTCATGCGTATGAGTTTTTTGTAGGCGAGCCGGTTCGGGCACTTGTTACCGAAGCCCAGCGGTGGGTCCATGTTCTTCAGCATGTCGTACATCTCGGAGTAGTGGATCTTGCCCGTGGCGTTGGGGTCATACTCGGCCCATATCCTCACAAACTCGTCGAGGTGGTGGGCCCCGAGGATCGAGGAGTCGCGCGTCAGGTAGTCAAAGTTGTCCATAATTACGGCGACGAAGAGATTCAGCATGAGGAACGAGCAGAAGAAGATGAAGCTCACGAAGTAGGCGTAGGCGAGGTTTGAGCCGCACTTGTCGCCTGACTCCTTCGACAGCGGATCGCATGGCTGGTTCGCTATGCAAGCCAGCATGATGTTTGGCCACGCCTCGCCCGTCGCACATCTGGTCGAGTGATGATGGATACGCGCGCGCAAACGAAAAAAAAAAACGTCCCTCTCGTTAGATCCAAATTTCATTGGTCATTATAGGTTTGGATTTTTAAATTCATCATAACGTTTATTTTTTATTCTCGAATTCTTCTTTGCCACCTCGTTCAGTATAGGAAACGAGTCGTTACTCTACGAGCCGTAATTTTTTACTATTTCTACAGAAAAATTTAAGTTTATAAGACAACACCAAGTGACTAATAAAACGAAAGGAAAAAAAAAGTTTAATTGAGGTTTCGGGATATAGGGACGTCTATAAAGCCGTGCAGTGATTTAATCAAGCAAGCCAGGAAAATGACAAATGTTTGACAAATCTGTAATTTGTCTGTCGTTTTTAGATGTACGGTGAAAGTATGAAACTTTGACTTAATAAGCAGTAATTGTCATCATCGTGGCTTAGAATTTCTAATCATTAAGTACTCTACGAGTGCTGACGTGTGCAGGAAAACTAAGCAGCGTTTTTCATCGGCATTAGGTAGTATTGTTTTAAAGATTTGGAAAATCATGATAATGGGCTGACTTTGAAAAATCCTCGTTGCCAGTAGTAGCGTGTTATGTTACATCGAAAAAGATTAAGATACCATAGAGACACAACACACAAACGCGTCCGCGAGTACAATATATTTTTTATGTTATTATATTCCCGTAGCTTTCGTGCACGTCACATCTTGATGAGGCAGCACTTACCGAAATAGTAACATCAGGCCTTGAATGAAACTCTGAAAATTATTGTGCTTGTTGATCGCGTTTTTCTCCACCAAGGCGATGTTACCGAACACCTGGGCGAAGGTAAGCAGAGATGGCCGCAGCGAAAACAGAGCGAAAGCACCATTAGAATGAGTTTTGATGATGCGAGCAAAAAATGCGTTTCGAATTTTTGATTTAGTCTTTTATTTTTTTAAATTTCGAATATATCAACTGTTGTTCGTGTTGTGTTGTGGACTTCTCCACGTTATCAATTATTTTCAATCTCGAAATGTTAATATCTGATGAAATTGTTTCTTTTTTCTTTGTGTTTTTGGCATTTTGCTTCTCTTGATTGTGTGCTCTCTCTTTTGCTGGGCCACTGTACTACTATCTGTATATATATATATGTATGTATTTATGCAGACTAGCGGTGTTAAACTATCAGCACTAATATGCTTTACTTGGTTTCAATGATAAAAATAATGTAACAATAAAATCTGTTTCTACGACTATCGCAAATAAATGATTAAAAAATAATAAAGATCTTTTTCTAATATTACTGTATTGTAATGGACTGGGGAATATAAAGTAATGATGACAAATTACCTAAGTAAAAAATTTGTCGAGCAGCTTACTTCTAATTCTACTGTCACAAGCTCTGACTATCATAAATTAATATCATACGTTCCTTCTGTTCCAAGAAATTTTTAAGTATAATTAAGTGAGTACAAAATCACCCATGTAAATTAAAATTTTTTTGCAGCCTTCTAAAATCAAGATGATAATACAATACAATTTTTTACTATCTATTAATCATTAATACGAAGAAGATGTTAAGATAGAATTAGCTAAAGGGTGTCAAAGAATTAGTAGGACATAAAAGAAAAACAAACTTTGTTTCACTATAAAGCAGAATGGGCGTTTTATAAAGAATAATATAATTAAGCTCTTCTAATTATTATACTTTAATGAGCGAGAGAAAAATTCGGCTCTCAATAATAATATACGTTCCCAATGTTCAGCTGCTCGACTCACCGAAAGAGCAACATAAGACCGCCGAAAAAGGACTGAAAGTTGTTGTGTGATTCGATAGCCGTCGTTGGATCGTTCGCCAGATTGCCAAAGACCTGATGGTTGAAGAGTTTGAGGTGGTTTATTTTCGTTGTGTTCTTGTACTATAAATTCTTAAAGTTCGCACTTTACCGCTTTCACAATTTTCAGAGACGGTATTCTATTTTCTCTTGGTCTTTTATATTTTTGGTATTAATTTTGTGTATTTTTATTATTGAATGACTTTGGTGGCTTATGATTGAATTGAATCTACATTTTTTGTTAGTTTCAATAATTTCTTACCTGCATACCAATGATGGCGTAAATGAAGAAAAGCATGGCTATGAGTAAACATACGTAAGGCAGAGCCTAAAACATTAGATGTGTTATTAGTATGCGTAAGATACGCATTGTATATTAAATATTTATCGCAGTTTCAAGTACTCTCTATAAAAAAGTGAACTTGTGCACACCTTAAACGATTGAACGAAGGTCCAGAGTAATATACGTATGGTATAACCCTGTCTGAGCAGTTTGATGAGTCTGGCTGCACGAAAAAGCCTCAAGAAGCCGACGTTGATGAAGTTTTCCTGTAGGCGACAGAGAAAATTGCACTTAAACACAAAAATTGATGGTTCACGAGCCGGTGACTGAGAAAAGCTCCACGCGTGCAAGCAATACTGCCCGAGACATGTGTACCGACTTGCGTCACGCATTACTGCTGACAAAGCCGATACTGTGCTCCAGCTAGGCCGTGTTCTTGCCCGCGAGAAGCTGTCGACGTCAAATAACTTTTTTTATATATTTTCTTTGTGATTAAAATTTTTATCATACTTAACTTGACTACGCTAATGAAAAAAATCTACTCATCTACTGGAAGGTATTTACTGCCAGAAAATCTGATTTTCCTAAACGTTTGTTTATTTTTTCTATTCATAAATTCTATTTGATTTATCGTTGTTTCTATTTTATGACAACTTTACTGTGAATAAAATATTTTGAGGCAGTAATAACTGTAATCATTGAATAATCTAAAAAAATATTTTTGAATTTATATTCAATATTGAGGATGCTAATTTGTATACTGTAAAAAACTTTGTGTTAAGGGCCTTTTAAGATAAATTTCTATCTAATGGCTATTATAAAATTTTGACCTAATTAATCTATATGTTTAACATTATTTTACTATAAACTACGTATAATGATTTTTTACAGCATGATTACTAAATTAAATATGTAAGGACCGCGTGTTCAAATGCGAAATGAAAATTGCTTGAAAATCAGATTGCTGTAAGTCAGCAAATTATTGGCATAATGTCACAGTAAGAGGCGTACGATTCCACACATTCATTTTGAGCAATTAAAATATACGAATAGGCAGTTGAACCAAAAAAACCATTAACTGAAAAAAGCCAGCGATGTGTTCGCTGGTCGAACACACGGTCCAATATCATGTACCAATACCAAGAATAAACACATATAGCGATTGAACAAGAACAAACGTTGCATTTGAAGGTATTCTATAATATATGGATTGTAAATTATTTACTATAAAGATTTCATTGTATTTATATTAGCTCGATACAAAAAAATTGTAGTTAAATTAATTACATCAAACTTTGGAACACAAACTAGGAGTTACTAGAAACTATTTTTTTGTAAATATTTTAATATCGGTATATGTCATCGAATATAGGAGTTCGATATTTTGCTTTAAATTTAGATTCGTGGATTAATTTTATCAACAAAATGTGATTCTAAATCATATCTGATAAGCCATCAATTTCGAAAAACCAAAATTCACGTTGTAGAAACAACCACAGAAGTAATTCTAACACTACATCTACATCTACAAGTTTCTATCATTGCTTCTAATCAACTTTCATCTTAAAAAATCTAAATTTTACCACAAAATTTTGCCGTTATGTATGAACACCTACTTCCAATAATATATTTTTCTGGCATGGATCAACTGTAATCCCTCACTTTTTATATGTATATATATTATTTTATCTTTATAAAAAGGCTGAGTAAGATTACGTATCACTGTATACGTAACATTCGGACACTTTGTACCTCAATTTTTATAATTCTACAAGAGAAATTAAAAGAATAGGAAATCATATTAAGTCTTTCACGTAAGCATTAACAAGAATTTATGAAAACATTGATTTTTAGCATAGTAAGCATATCTGCAGTAATCGGCGAAGCGCGAACATTTAATCATAAGTTAGTATTTCACACTTTGTTAACGGATTAATGCAAAAAAGCAGATATATCAACGTTTCAGTGTTGCCAGGTTGGTGAAGTACACCTTGCGTCTGTGAAAATCTTGTGTGTGGCTTGATCTGAAATTAATGATCTTTATTTGATGGTAAATAACTGTGAGATCGTGTGATATGATGTACATAAAAAAGTCTAAAACTGTTTTGTGTGAAAAATTATCTGATAGTAAGTCTTGGTTTTAATGATGCTCGCAGTAGGCAAATAAAAGATGCAGAATATGAATATCCCAATAAGCTAACAAAAACGTCGAAAACAGTGATACAAACATTCTGTTAACAAAACATATTTCACACACACGTACATGAATGTCTGAAGAAAAAGAAAGATAGAAAATCGTGTATATGTATAGTTTTCATATAGACGATTATTATGCGGAGTATGTAAATATATCTCACCTTTCTACCTTTATAGTAGGTCACTTCCGACATCTGAAAATGACGTTTTCTGTTTGAATGTTTGCTATACCAATAAAAGTTGAATGTCAGGTGACATCATTATTTTTGAGGACATACTCGTCATAATACTCCCTTGTAAAGTGTTTTATCTGACTGATGTAAAACATAAATCAAAGTGCTAAGTGCACTAAAACAAATGAGAGAACAAATAAAAATCCACAATAATATATGTTTCAAGCGTAACTACATATCCTTCCTGTGCTTAATGTGCTGGTGCTAAATGAAAAGAAAACAAATTTGAAAAATCTTCCTTGATCGAATCGTTGCAAACATAAACTTACAACAGTTAGGCTAACACGAAAGTGATTTTAATTTTAATTTCTTGCTCATGACCGAATCAACATAAAAACAATCATTTTTAATAATTAATGTAAAAACCATTGACATGAATGAATACTGAAGGAGAATAATATATTGAACGCTTTTTGTTGACAAACATTCACACGAACGCCATAAACAATATTGCAATCTGATTAATGTATCTGTTATTGCGTTTTATGTTAATGTTATTGATTTTATGAGTTTTAATTGCAATGTGTGATAAATGCGTGTCTTATGTAGGATGTTTTTTGGCAACACTGCTTTATTTTCTGAAATGGTTTATCATTTCAAATGTTTTAAAATAAATATAATTTTTTTTATGACTCGATTGTTTGTTTTTATAAATTGTAAAGTATAACTTGGCAAAAGGCATACTTTTACTAGGGTAGACTTATGTAAACAAATAATTCTAAACTAAAATACATTTTTAAGGTTGAATCTCGCTGCATTCGTTTCAACTATAATATGATAGCTTGGAGATCATTTGACTGATATTTAAACCAAATGACCTTAATTCTAATGTAACTAATGCAACGAGGTAATAGATGTATGGAATTTAAACTCATAACTAATTAAATCAATAATGGGACTGTAGGAACTGATTTGTGAACGCCAACCAACTGCAGGATCCACTAAAGCGGCTTGCCTTAACTCTGCATGTATATATAATATGTATAGCTATATTTGTGTGACAAACGTTTAGATAGTAACAAAACTACGGGCGCTATCTTCACGTTTTCTCTGCAACGACTTACCCGTCGTGCGGTCTCTTTCTCATTTGCAAAAATACGCGCTATGCTATCCTGGTTGAAAAAAGATATTTTTCAATATTATTATTTTCAACTGTACAGATACGCTAAACAACTCGAAAAAGCTTATATCCACACATTTTCTTCATATGATTAATTTAATAATGAAGTGTTTTGCTAGATGGAATTACACTATACAAAATTTTTGGAACAGACAACTTTTAATCTTGTTTATAAAAATGTTTAACTGATTTTGCAAAATCTTCTGTCGATTTTAAACAAACGTCTATGTAGTATAGATTTATCAGCTCTTTCGTATTATTTCATAAATCTGTTGGACAGTTGCGAAGAATGTGCCCAGCAAAATTCCAACAATCGATTTTGTTGAGCATCCAACTTACAATTAAGGGAATAGTATATTACGTACCTAGGCCGGAAAAGTAAAGAAAGTCTCAGATCGTCCATACATTGTCGTCAGATGGGGAAGCCGAGGATGGCGAAAGGACGATCTGAGGCTTCTTAACTTCCGGCTGTGGTGTGTATACTTTTTTTGTGCTCGATGGCATCGGAAAGCGACAACTTATTCTCGCGCAGCGGATGCGGAAGTGGCGCTTTCCGTCGAAAGCCACAAAAATTAATTTTGTTGAAGAAAATACATCGCCAATGTGAGTTGAAAGGGAGAATGTGCATATGCATGATTATACTTATAAAAAATCAAGTAAAAGCGCACCAGGTGCACTTGGACTTTACATACCCCGAATTCGATGACTAATGCGTCCACGATGCTACCGATGACCGTGATAAAGTCGAACGTATTCCAGGGATCCTTGAAGAAGTTCTACAGCGGCAACAGTGAAGAAAATTTTATTACATGGAATGTATTGATTACTGAAATAAAACTGTTCGAAAATTTTCTGATAAGCTTATATTTCAAATAAATATTCAAAAAATGTACTTATTAGAAACATAATTTTTCGAATAGTTAATAAAAACGCTACACCTATATCTTTATGTAGACATAACGACTAAATTTTTTACACGTTACTTATCGAACATCAAATTTTATGAATTTCAAGTGTACCTTATTTTATTTAGGAGTCCGTGTAAATAGTTATTCACCTAAACATTGTGTTTCAATATCATTTTAATTTTAATTTCAATGTTGTTTCTCGATGAAATGTTATTAAAAATTTATGAATCGCATTAATATTGTGTTTGCTGTACGTGTATGGCTTTGACGGTGTTTATGTATACGAGTATTTTAATATGTGTGACGCATTTATGTTTTATTTTCATGTATATATACATGCTTATGTGTCATTACAGGAGCGAATAAAACTCCGATATCAATTGTAGACATGTGTTTTTCGCTCTCAGTGAATAGTACAGTATAAAAATATATTGTATTATATATAAATAGAGTGAACGCGCGACAATGTGAGCAGGTGCGTTTTCAACTAATGTGTGTTACCAAAGAGTTAAATATGTATATATATATATATAGAAGGCATATTGATAAGGTATACTGCTATATTCGTATACTTAGAGGTCATATAAACAGTATATAAAAGGTGATGGCGTCGAATGAACGACTTAGTTACGTATACGAATAAGAGGGATTTCTCTATTAAAAAAAGATATGTCTACAGGAGCATGCCGGTCTTAGCAAGCATTCTAAAAAAGTATTGAGATGTTTTTTGACGCGTTGACTTTAAACAAATTTTCATAAGCTATCTAATAATATAAATATATTAATATATACTCGGCAAATGACATAAGTTATGAAAATGAAGTATAGGTATGCGTCATTAGTTATAATCTATAAATACGGTAATCTAATAATGATAATAACACTAATATTAAAAAAATTAATAGTAAGAGATATATAATATGCAGATAATAATCATCGAGTAATTTTAATACGTTTAAACTGCAACGCGTAAGATTACTTCGTTTGAATTAAAAACGAATTATCAAAACACCAAATATATTGTTCGTGCACGATTAAATAGACTACGTATTTAAAAAAAGGTCCATAATTAACAAATAGCTACTGGATGACCTTATCCATCATTTTGGGCAATCCTCTACTCCTTGTGGTGTTTTTACTGAGTAAGTCCGGACGGAAGATCATTATTTAACAGCTAGTACTTCTTTCGCCATGACACTCTACCGTGGTGACATTGTTGTAAAATTACGTCCAATTTTTATTTTCAAGCTTTATTTTATACTTCTTTTCGCTCATTTGTTTTCTCTTACAATCATGTATGTGTTATTATTTGCCATCAGAACACAAAGACATATCGATTATAATGATATTTTAACCGTTATTTATAAATTTGATGTGTGAAAGAATGAAGTGATGAGTAAAGGCTTTATTGTACCTTGCATCCAAAGGCGACGAGTTTAAGGATGCACTCAATGAAGAAAAGTAGGGTGACGACCAAGTTCACATAGGTCAAGCAGTCCAATAGAAGTAACGGCGCGTCGTGATACTACAAAATACACCCAACACAGACGTAACACACTCGGCTACTTTATGTTAGCTTTTCTAGATCTTATTTATTTTTATTTATCTTTATATTTCATTGAACCACATGATGTATTTTGCCATATAGTTAGGCAATGTAAATGCCTAATAAATTTCTTTGGGGAAAAATTTAGTATTTTTGCATATTATGACGCATAAAAACTAAGATTTTATGTATTCATGTGGTACCGGTTTTTTTCGTCGAACTTCAATACTTAATTTATACATTTATTTCATTGGCACCTTCAATGATGAAAATATTCTATCCTTAAATATAATTAGAACCTAATTTATCCAATGAAAAGAATCTTTCAAATTTTTTGTGTGATTACAGCTATCTCTTGCTATAGAAAAAATTAATTGTTCCAATGTCGAATCGTCTGAACATGCGAGGACGAGTAACAAACAAAATCTATTGACCTCGTATTTATCACTATTATACTATGTATACATCAAATTAATAAAAATTCATCACAATAAGTGATAATTATAAGTAGATATTTAAACAAACGATAATACATGCACGGATAAAGAAAGTCTCATAACATATCGTGCGAGTGATGACATGCTCATGCATCGGCAGAATGTATTAAAAATGCATGGGATGTTGGAGTCACTTATGAAGGTAATTTTTGTTTTCTTTTCGGTTTTATATTTCATGAAGTCGTCTAAGACTTGTTCACCATGTCAGTCTGGATAATACCGAAAATTAATACATAATAAGGGGAAATGAAGAGGTATCTAAGTAGCCAGAATATACCGAGAGCAGATACAATGAAAAAGAAGATACAGAAACTTATTAAAAAAATAACGAAAATAAGTAACGTGAGCGATAATAAATTTATGATGATTGAGGTGTTGTGATTGTTGTATTTCACGTAAATGTGCAAATTTTCATGTGTGTCTAGAGTGTGTGTTTATGCGTATGTGAGTGAACAAACATATTTTGTTTCAGTACTTGTATGTATTTTGTTATTGTTCTAAACACACGTAGTATTCGCGTATATACTAGTAACGTGTAAGTTTAAGAAGATCCTACTGATACGATTTTCATTGATTAAAGTGTTTGTGTGCTATCTTTTTATTTTATTACCATGAAAATATATCTTAATCTTTTGTCGTAAATTTTTTGTCTATTATGCCTATTTCAGATTACTTTTTAAGCTATTACGCTCTATATTTCATCTACGAAGCGGAACTTACCAGAGTGGAATCGAAGATCAAGTTCTATGACGTTTCTTTCTTGTTTAATTTTTTTATACGTTTTTGAACATAACACATTTAACGACAAAATATGTATTCATGCATGTTCAACACAATGTATGTAATCATTCCATAAGGACAATTAATCGACACCAAGTGCAACAAAATTTTTGGCAAACCGAGAAACGTCATGAATACTCGATCAGCAGAAAGGAAAAAAGGATACTTGATTTAGGAGAGGTAAATAAGGGCAGGAACAATACAGGATATGGCTGGCAGGTTTAGGGAATTTTTTAGGGCATGGAACTCTTACCCTGACGCCAAACGCGGCGATCTTCATTATGCACTCGACGGTGAACATCCCCGTGAAGCACATGTTACAGTACTTCAGTGTGTTCTTGTACACCTCGCTCTGCCGGTGGTACTGTAATGCACACACTGACAAACACACGGCCGACAAAAAAACTTACGGACACACAAGCCTCTAGTATAACTTTTTTCATGTACATTTTTTTTCATTACTATTTTCATCTTCAGATCGAGTAGTTCTTTCCTTATTCAAAAACAAGTGCTCTCTTTTTTCAGACATACTTTTTTTACGTTGCTGTTCGTAAGTTTAATGCTTTCCACTTTGCTTACCAAATAATCATAAATCATAATACTGTATTAGTCGCTATATATACAGTCTATATTTAAACATAATGTATATTTTTATGTAGTCTATATTTGGAGCTATTTTCTTTTTTCTACTTAAATTAATAGTTTTTTGAACATCAAAAAATATTGGATATATGTATGCGTTTACTCTAATGATTAAAACATTTTTCTAGCAACATAATTTGTACATTATCCATGTAGCTGTTGTGGATCATTTCTAAACAATAAGAAAATAAAACTGTCGGGGTTAAAACTATTTAACAAACGCTCAACATTCTTCTTACACATATTTTTACTGCTACAAAAATTATACGTGTCAGTCATATGTTACTCTGGTCCTATTTATGAAATGATTTATCCCTTTGACACGATAATGAAATCTTGGTAAGCAATAAGTTAATAATTATACCTTGAATAAGTATTTTAATTATAATAAACTAAATCATCAGATGTCGTAATGACGAAAAAGCGCTAAGAATCAGATTTCACTGTCGTAAAGATAACTATTCTATACATATCTCATGACTGTTATGGATGTCTGTGTCTGAAAAACTCAAAGAGTTACTGCAAAACAATTAATGAAGTACAGGAAATACTCAACTAAAAGGAATATGCTTATGTATACGATATTTATCTGACTCAATTGGAAAATGTTCTTTACTAAGGATAGAAAAATGGTCCAGAGAATAAAAACAGAATAATAGCCCGGGAAAGGAAAATGGGGAGTAAATTAGTGAGGTTTATCTTAAATATTTTATAATTTCTTTTTGCCAAGAGAAGGATGTATCTTTTTGATGAGAGAATTTCTGCAAAGTGCGATCGCCCCGTGCAACAAATTAATTCAATTAATAAACATTCCGTGACAGTTGGTGCTATATTGGTGATACGACAGCTAACATGCGATACACGTATTTGGTTTTCATGTCCATAATATATATGTATACATATATGTCCATATATACATATAGATATAAATACATAAATATATATGCACAGAGGTCGTGCTTCGTTTCTCATCAATTCGAATACGAAGAGCAAATGGTGACACGTACTTTGGTTAGAGACAAACTCATATTTTTAACATACGAATTCTACAAACAATTATGTTAAATAGTGAATTTGCTCTCCAGCATTCAAATTTCAATAAACATTTTTAATATTTTGTGCATTGAACAGTCTATTAATTAGTAAAGTGTAAGTGTATAAAAACTTGAACACACTTTTTGCTCAAGCATGTAACGAAAAACGGTACGATCAAACATGTGATGCGTTTTGTGATTGAAACCAGAACAAATATTTGAGTTTTATTACGTGACGTAAGAAGGAAAATACCAGTAAAAGCACAAGTAGACAAAAGAAATTTAGGAATGTATAAATATATATTGAAATTTGTTATGTGTAGGGAAGTAAAACGACAACGAATTTTTTATTGGTGAGCTCCGTACGCATGAAAGTACGGAAAGGAGCACATATTGCTTGAGTTTCTTGTCATTTTTATGTGTAAAGGTTAGTGTTTCAAAGCGTGTGTGCGAAAATAATTTTTATATCGCGTGTAATAATACTATTCTTGTTTTTAATGGTTTCTATAAGATCGCCGGAAAAAAGTATCAAGTTCCTTCCTCTGTTTGATAAGAGGAGTAATTGTTGGCATTTAAGAGTTTCATTATGATACACAACTAATTATAAATTTGTACCATGTAGTAAGTCCAGTTAAATAATGGATTTTATAGAGTGCAGAAGCGGTATTTCTAACGTGATAACGCATTCGTAGAAGTGTCACCGATTAAAAAGTACAATTATGAAGATAGAATTTAATTTTTTTATATTCATCATACCGACCATGCATTATTTTCCAAGTAATTGTAAAAAAATTAGGAGCCAAGAAAATTAAATATTCATTACTTTAGATGGAAAAACTTTAGAATTTTTATCACAACATCAAAATGAACAGATTTTGGTAAACATACACAGATGTACTATTTATAATCATTGTAGATGATCGTTCACATTTCAGAGCTCATAAACAGAAAAATCAAATGTTTAATTTTGATATTATATTTATAATTCTACTTATAATAAATAGATGTATTAGTAATTTCTAATGCATATTCAGTGTTTGTTTAAGAACGTCTATGAAAAATTTGAAAATGATAGAGAGACTCTTGTGAAAAAATAGCAGAGTAGTGTGATAGTGTAAACAAATGCGTATACCAAAAGATGTATACTTATACTTTGACTCAGACTTGGTCTACACTTTGATGAAAGTCAAGACAAAGCTAGATTCTTAAGGTCTCTGTAAGAATAAGTGTTTTATTTAACATTCGATTTCCGAGTATAAGAGTTCTAAATGGCTCTGGAACTTTTATATCAGTTTTCGTCAATAATGTGCATCTCTCCAGGGAGGTCATTGGGCGCCGAGGGCGCTTGCGAAGTAACGCCTGAGAGACCGTTGTAATCTTCCTGACCGGATGCGCATTAGTGGCGAATTCTATTTTCTCTACCATGGGCGCAGCAACCACTCGAAAACGCCCGAGGTAGGAAAAGATCATGTTTCATAACTATAATATATATTTTATATAATTTTAAATAGTATATCCCTAAGTTTTATCAAAATCAGTCTATTTTGATTTTGTAATCAAGCTCCGTCCTCAGTATAAAAGAGAAATTATAGAGATTTATACATAACCGATGCTTCTTCGAAATAATATTAAGTTTTCATTATAAACCGAATGTTAAAATAAACGATAAAAAAAGATAGCTTTGCTTAGAGGAAAGAAAAAAAAGCTTGTAGTTTTACTAATTGTGGCATTATTAAATTTTCATTTTACATAAGGCTCGAAAGTGAGAAAAGTACAAGTGAGGTACTAAGATTGTCAAGGAAGAATTATAGGAAAGTGGAATATTATTGTTATGTATGTTCGGGGTAGGAAGATTTTTACATTTTATCAAGTACGGATGAAGAATACTTTTCTTGTCATTGGTAGAAGGATGTTAAGTTAAAATAATAATGGAAGTTTAAAAAATGTATGGACAAACGGCGGGAATGAGAGTTTTGTAAAAGAATACACGAGCTACAAATATTTTGCCAGTAACAAATAGGGACCACAGACATACGTTTGAAACAAATACGTTGGCAAGCAAGTAAACAACGAATCTTTATCTTAAACAAATGTGCGTGATTATATCTTACAAATTTTTGCATTTTTTGTTTCTTATGCGATTGAACGAATTTCCAAGAGAAAGCTCTCATTTTTCATTTGATAAAAACGAAAGTTATTGCTCGATCTTGCAAGGTTAGTAGTAATTTTTTTATTTTATCCTAAATATACATTCACACTTAAAATCTTCGAGAAATATTTTATCCCAAAATAAAAATTACTTATTAAAATGTCTTTTGAATTTACATTTAAAAAAAATTGTAAATAAAGTTTCATCGACATTATTAACTAATCTATATTTATCATAAAAAGAAAGTTTACTTCCTTGAGATTAATTGAATATTATTGTTAATCATGAATAAATGCAAATTTAACTATATTCAGAGTTGGTAATAATGGCAAGCCAAAGATTGCTTAGCGTGGAATGCTTACCTTCATCATAAGTAACAGTGTATTAAGAACGATAAGCATCATGATGAAGTACTCGAAGGGCGTCGACATGACTATCCTCCAGATTTTGTACTTGAAACTGTTCCGCTCTTTCGGCATATACCTTTCCAGCGGTCTTGCCTGTATCGTAAAGTCTATACAAGATTTCTAAAAATTTTAGAGACGAAGAAAAGCAATATTAACACGTAGTTTCGACACCCTCGGACCTAGTTGTAATAATTGATCCATATATCAACCTGATTTTTATCAATTTCTCCGTCCTGCAGCTCGGCTTCGCCTTGCTCCTGGAAAGTGATGATAATCAAGGCCACGAAGATGTTCACGAAGAAGAATGGAAAGACGATGAAGTAGATAATGTAGAATATGGACATTTCTATACGAAAATTTTGTATGGGACCCTTGTTCTCGTAAGTGGCAGCCATGGAATTTTGTAGGATTTGCGGCCACCCCTCGCCCGTCTGTACAGCGAACAACGTCAGCATCGCTACCATGACGTTGTCGTAATGAAAGGACTGCGACTCCCACTTGCGCTCGCGCGCTTCGGGATGCAATTCATTCTCTTCGAAAACGAAAAACCAGCCCCTAGAAACATAGTGCGTTTGAACAGAAAAAAGCATCTCTGGACTTTTTACAAAAATCATTGATCAATGTTTCGAAATTGCTGAAAATGACTATCCTACGATATTTGCGCCAACATTTCAAGGGCCTGGCATTAGTAAAGCAACGAGCGCATGATAAATCAAAGTTGAAAAAAAATTAACGTTTCCACGCAATTGGCTGGAACCAACTGGTTATTGCTTCTTACAATCCTAGTGGGTGTTTTTTCTTGTTGGGGCATATATGCAGGGACAACCCTGAGAGGCAAAGATAAAGAGGCAAAGATAACAAGTGATAAAAAAATAGTGCGGCATTACTCACTGGCAGTCCTCTTTCGTGTACTTGCTATCGTCCGTGCAGAAGAAGAACTTGCCGTTGAACAGTTGCACCGCAATAACAGCAAAGATAAATTGAAACAATATATACACAATGAGAATATTAATGACGTTTTTCAAACTGTTCACAACACAATCGAAGACCGCCTTGAGCTTCGGCACTCGTTTAATTGTCTTGAGAGGTCGTAGCACCCGAAGCACACGAAGCGACTTAATGGTCGACAGGTTTTTGCTCGCGGCACCACCGCCGCTTTCTCCGGCCGTCATGTCGAAAGCGAACGAGACGGCCGCGCACACCACCACTATGGCGTCCATAAAGTTCCAGAACTCGCGCAGGTAGGAGCCCGGGTGCAGTATCAACCCGAGATCCACGATCTTGAGCAACATCTCGATCGTGAAGACGCATGTAAACGCGTAGTCGAAGTAGTTGAGTATCGTGTTCCGGGGATTGGCGTCGTTCACCGGATCCTCGGCCGCTAACGCTATACTCGACAGCGAGATCACCACCATAATGAAGAAATCAAAGTACCGCAAGTTCACCACCCAGTGCGCGCCTCTCCTCACGCTGAAACAGTTAAATTGCCATCCATCAGTTGCTTATCTATATGTATACAGTGTGTATTAAGCACTGGTATTGCTATCAGTTTTTTCTTCCACTGCACTTACGGATTCGAAGGTGACAAAATAAACATAGACGAGTATGGCAGCATTGGTTTTGGTCCCGAATCGTCATCGTCGTCTGGCTTTTTTTCTTCTTCTTTCTCCTTGCCTCCATCTTTGTCCTTACTGTTGACGAAACAAAAACGATAAATCAATATGGATACTCAATTGAATGAAAAATAAAAAGGGTTTTTATAACTGACCAATTGGCAGACGGACTCGAAGGATCGATGTCTCCCTTGGATGCGCTGCCGTCGCCCGGCTTCTGCAAGGTCTCCATTTCCTTGTCGAGTTCCTGCATCTGCCGTTCCTTATCTTCCTCCTCCTGTTCCTCTTCGGCCGCTGTCAATTCTTGCGCGTTCGCCAAATTATCGACGGCGATAGCCAAGAAGACGTTTAACAATGTATAGTTGCCGAAGAGCACCAGGACGATGAAGTATAGGGAATATATCATGCCTTTTTTGTGGCCACCTTGAGACTGGATGCCTTGGTACATGACTTCGTTCCAATCTTCACCAGTCAATATCTGTTGAATCGAGATAACGAGTTGGTTAGCAAATGTTTGCAAGTTTTATACACACACACACACACATATATATATATATATATATGATAGAGCACCACTTACTTGGAAGACAGTGAGAAGTGCAATGGGAAAGGTGTTGAAGTTCGTGGGCGGCGTGCCGCTGTCGAAGTTGAACTGGCCGCCGAAGAGCTGCATGCCTAAGAGGGCGAATATGAGAATGAAGAGGAAGAGCAGGAAGAGGAGCGATATGATGCTGCGCATCGAGTTGAGCAGGGATATGACGAGGTTGCGCAGGCTCGCCCAGTACTTGGTCACTTTGAAGATCCTAAGGAGTCGAAGGGCACGTAGGACGGAAAAGCCGAAAGAGCCGGACTTTACGGCAGACCAGATCACCTCGAATATCGAGCCCGAGATGACCACGCAGTCGAACCTGTTGAAGCTCGACTCGAAGTAGATCCGCGGACCGAGGGCGTACATCTTTATCAACATCTCGCACATGAACAGGCCCAAGAACACGAACTCGGTGTAATCTGTAACAAAATTAAAGCAAAATAACATTATTGGTACGTCAAACAATCTCTTTGCGTATCAACAGATCTGAAGACGGCAACTTACAAAGAAATTCCGTAAGCCAGTCTGGCTGACCGTAATGCTCGACGGCTACGCATACGGTGTTGAAGAACACGAGGACGATGACGGACCAGTAAAACCACTGCGTCTTCACCGTGTGTCTGATCCAAAACCGAAACCTCTTCTCGTTTCGCCAGAATTCCGCGCAGGCGCCTTGGTTCTTCACTTTCGACTTGAGATAGGAAGCTCTTCCGAAACCTGCGATAAAAACACACGCGCGTACTCGATGTCAGTTTAATCAAGTGCTCCTCCCATCTGCTGACGCTATTTTATATGCGTATGGATATTATATAGATAGGCCAAATTGCTGTACGCCTAGCGCCAAGCGCCGACTTGGGATTCAAATTATCAATAATAATAAGAATAATAATAAAATTTCAAATAATCATGTATAGCTGCGAGGAATCATCATCTAAGCTAACAAAGGGTTTGCGTTTTCTATATGAGACAAAGTCCTACGGATACGTACAGCCCTCGATTTTACCGGTTGACTATAGAAATTTGTGAAAATTTCAATGTATGGTTAAGGCAAGAGGGTCATGTACATACGTATCTGGAAGACCTTTCAAACTAGCGGACTAGCTTTGCATCAATTTTACAGGAAAAATTACCGCTAGATGTAAAAATGCGTATAAATGAATAAAGTATGCAGTATAGTTCGTACTCTCTAAAATTAAATCAATGAATATATACCGATTTACCAATTAAAATACGGTTAATTAGTAAAGCAGTGGGAATTTAGTTAATGTTCTTTATTCATCACAACAGTTTGGTCTTCATTTTTGTTTACCAACCAGACTATAACACGTTAGTACTGTCGATTTCGAATCATTGACTTTAATCATAATAATTAATCAAAACTAGATTTACCGAAGAATCGTTTATTTCATTTTCATCGATTGAGTCTTGGAGAGTAATAATTGATCGACTTATAGAGCTAGTCTAATATTAATGTCAATCTTCCTTCTGCTAAGACTATTTAAATATATAAATGTACGGTAATGCTAATAATATAGATCTATTGAATGACATACGTGAGCTATTCAGGACTATGATATATGGACGACAGATATGAGGGAAATTAGTAAACAGCATCACTGATTATTATCAACCATCGCAAGCCTTTTTCGATTAGTAATATACTGGCCCAAAAATGTCTATCGATATCGAGCTCACAACTACATTTACGCGTACACATTTTTCTACTTTTTTTTACATAGTATGAAGCATGGAATGACGTGACACTATTGTGCTTATGTTAACTATTAATGTAGTTTAGGACATACGTAAAAGACTATAAGAGTTTACAGGAAAACTAAATGTATACAAACTATACTTATGGTATACAATACGTTCGATCAAGGTAGTGCACTCGCCTCTTGCGACAAACTGCGTTCAATCGCTCCTACGATCAGTTTCGTAAACTAATACTTTTTTATCCTAATGATCAAATATAGACAGATGCAACTAAGTGTATGGATGGATGGATGATTTCAAAAAATACTCTGCTGAAACTAAAACAGGTAAAGGTGACAATATTTAATTCTAAGTTTAACAAAATATGATGGATCGAGACAGCATGGCATACTAAGTATACTAATAATGAGGACATATTGCAATGTACTAGTAAGTTTACCAAAAAAAAAGAGAGTTAAAGAAAAAAGGAGGGTAATAGTATATAATGGATTGACTCGTCAATATATTACGCCTAAATATACATAAAAGTAAAAAATAGGATGAAAAACAACTTAGCACCGTTCGCCGATGAAAATACCACCACACCTGAATCAAAGAAAAAAAGTAAAGTGCTCGGCAGCGTACGCCACACCTGTACGACCATTCCCGTTCGTCGCTGGCGTTGTAATTGCAATGACATTTTCATTCTCTGATCGCCTACAAGCTTTTGACATTTAGATTTGATACACAAATGATTGGAAGCTCTTTACGCGAAACACAAAGAAACAAAAAAGGTAAATAAAGCACGATGTAATAGTAACACAACAATTACAATAATTACAATAAGTTTGGCTGTTACAACAGAAGCAGTTCTATTTTTGGAAACAAAAAATTGGGGTCGGAGAGGGGACAAACAATGTGATATCGATTTCGCATGTAAACGCGTGTACTCGAGCACGCACTCCCCTCAGGAATCACGAGGGGTGAGGTGGTAACCGATGGAAATAAAAAATAAGAATGACAAATGGAAAATGACGCAACGAAATACGTAAAAAAAAAAAATGACGCATCGGCGAGCACACGAAAAAGCCGATGGCAAATATTTCTTCGTAAAAAAGAGCACACATTAATTCGCCCTCTAGCTCCGCGCAAGATAGTGTTTTCAAAAGTCGAGTGGGCAGGAGGTGGATTATTTCAAATCAATGTGCTCCTGGCCGGTTCTTTCAGTGGAGGCGGACATGCACAGACCAACGAAATGAATTTAGCGGCTCACGCGCATACGAACAAAAAGATATACGGCCAGCTGCGGGCGTTTATACAAACAAACAATCGCACGCGCATGAGTGATGTTCGTGAGAGCGAGCTTTTTGTGAGCTTTTCGCCAGACCGGCTCGTCGCGTGTTCGCGCGCGCGTGTGAGTGACACGTGGAGCTTTTTTTTATTGTTTATCTTGATTTTTTTTTCTTACTTTTTTTTTCATTATTTTCATTTTTTTTATGGATACACTTCAGTCGGGAATAATGTTGGAAAAAAGTGGAAAAAAAAACTTCGAGAAACTAATATGCTACCTACTTGAGCCGGTCAACTTGAGCGAAGTGTGTGTTTGTAAAATGATATAATGTACTTCGCGGCTAAGCCGACTGGCGCGCTGTTTACGAATACCGCACACAATTACGTACAGTAATTACAACAATGACTGCAGCTTACTGCGCTTAAAGGATATGGAGTGGCATGTGATAATGGTAGTGGGTGATGTGACAGGTTGTGCGTGTGGTGTAAATGTGCATAATATATGCGTGTTTTTTCAGAGTAAGATTGTGTTAGTATAGGTATGTGTGAGTTTGTTTAGGAGTATCTCATACATATAGGGGGTATACGTGGCATGTGGATGTATAATGCATGTGCTGCTCGCTCACGTGTCTGTCTTCCTTTCTTTTAAGCATATTATGCCGTTTTTTTCACCAGTAAAATCATTACCATCATGATTGCTTATTATTCGCTCCAGTTCCATTAAACAGTGCTGTGTATCGAATTAAACGAGCTGTTTCTGAATATTCCATGCATATTTCTCTGGGCGAGCAGACCGTTTGAATAACTGTCGGGTTTGATGTTAATAGGACACAATAGATGGTTGGTAAAGGAAGTTTGAACAAATATATGCAAAATATCCACATTTAGCAGTGAGAATCGTCATCTGTAGCGCGAAAAGTAAACCGACAGGAGTTGGCTCGTTACTGAATTAGTAATGAGCAGTGCAGGAACAAAAGACAAACAGACACGCGCGCGAACGCTCGTAAGTGTTTTGCAAATCAGCAAATGTTTCAGTAACGAAATACGCATAACAAAGTACCGTACAGTACTCGATACTCTCAACGATAAATATCAACACAAACAATTAGAAAAACAAAAACAAAAAAAAAACAACAAATATACAATGTAGCTTTTACTCGTAAACGTTAATAATATATATATATAGAGATAGATAAGTAGATAGAGATTTACTGTATTAGCATGACCTGGATTGTAGTTACCTTTCAGTTTTTTCTTAGGCTCTGAAACAAGAGGATCATCTGATAGCGTGTGTTTAGAATGCTCCTTGACGAAAGTTGAAGGGGACATGATACGCGGCAATGACAGTATATCATCGTAACATATGATGTATATGCATAGGTATGTACAAACGTAAAAAAAAGTTTTTTAAAACAAACAAACAGATCTACATGTAAATGTAAAAATTTAAAAGTAACGTGGAACAGACTTTACAAAAACGAATGTCAATAAACAAACAATGCATGTATAATTGTGTAACAAGAGGATATATATATATATATATATATATATATATATGTGGTTTTTCAAATGTATAATATATGAACTTATACGTAACATTAAAATGAATAACAATTATAATGTAAGAACTCACTGACTCTAAATGATATGCAATGAAAGTCGATAATATATGTATAAAAGAGAACGATCGATTAACTTTTACACTAAAATGCAAACTCTGAACTCTTGTGACAAAAAAAAATCTTGGTAATAATGGTATATAATATACATGTATTTATACGTATTAACGATAGTAACGTAGTATAAATCAATACTGATTAATATAGTAGTAACAATAATGATAATAATAGTTACTTCATTACATCAATCATAGAAAAGTAGTGGTAAAGAGAGATATAGAGATAGACAGAGAAACTCGAAAACGTAACTCTCTATGTATATAAATATCATGGTAACAAACGAACGTTCGGTAATCAACGATACGGCGCTTAGAACGGGAAAAATACAACTCACCATCGTCCGGCTCATCCTCGGCGTCCTCTTCCTCGGTGTCGGTGCTCTTGCTCTTGCCGAGGTTTTTCAGTTTTTTCCTCTTGGCGGCCGCTCGTCTCCTCGCTTGGGGAAACGAACAGCAGATAAGTGCGCATATGTAGTTAAGTTATAAATACCCCGAGGCACAAAAGTTTTGCCATATTCATGATTTATGCAAAATGGTGTATTACCGTCCATTATGTGCATTTTCTCCTCCTCCGTCGTCCGCTCCTCCGCGAGTATGACTTCCTCTGTAAAGACACAAGTGACAGTTCGATTATCGCTGTATACTCAAACGTTGCAGCCGAGGCTTTCAGAGGCACATTCATGTACAGGCGTTGGGTCAACTGGCGCGTGTCGATTCACCTACGTACTCCAAGTACAGGGGCGCTCATTACTGCCACTAAACGAATTCTATTCAGTGTGCGCGTGTATTGTACGAATATGGTAATGATTGTATACTTCATTGCTCTACTGTTGGACAATAATTCGCATGTGATGTGCTCAAATTTAGCAAACAAAAATTTACAAATAATTATTACTCTGGCGCAAAATTGAATGTTGATCTATAAAAGCAGTAAGCTCCTCCGACATCTACGATTTACCATACAATTGTATTTCATCATACATACTTTGTGTATGTTCTCCTTCGAACACTCGTCTATCTCGTAAACAATCACAATACGACAGTTTTTTTGGCATAACTGACATTATTTGGATCAGGCAGAAGTGAATATTGGAAAAAAAAAAAAAAAAAAAAAAAAAAAAAAAAGTAAGTTGCAAAAATGGAGAATGATGGCCACTAGCCGGGTCTAACCTGCTTTGCAGATCCACTCGACGTAGCCGTTGAGCTCGCGCTCGAGCTGCTGGTGCCTCCGCATTTTAAGAAAGGTCTGCCGGTTCTCCACCTTCTCCCTCTCCTTTGCGAATTCTCTACAAGCGTCACAAAAACAACACACGATAAACATACTTCTAGCTTATTAGCAAGCGCAGGACCATCGACACGACACTTGTACCGTGTGTTCCATTTTTGTTTTTTTGTTTTTTTTATTATTATTATTATTGCGTGATAAAACAAATAATACATGTACACAGAGATAGAGTGCATAGCGAGATGTAGATATAAGACGTTGGATGATGAAATATGCGATACCTAATACATATACTTCCAAGCCCCTCTCGTTTCCCAGAATAGTGAGCGATATGCTAGCTGCACTACTGTTAGCAGAGATCCCCGTACACGTATATAATATACTAGCGACTCTTACTTTAATGAGGTACAGGATTTCACATCGCCTACTATAGTATGCATAGCGGGGCAAGGGAGTCTGTTGATAAATAGTTTAGGAAGCCCTTTTTCCGGCTTATTATTACGCTTCCGTGATAGCTGGCTCTCGCGAGTTCGTTATACTGCGAAATTTCAGTATGTATCATGTATCTCGAAAGGCAAGTCATTAAATATCACAGGGTGCTTTTGAACGAAAATCGCGATTGTTAATTCATTCGCACTGTTACGTTGCATAATCCAATTTCATTACTCGTTTGATCAAAAACACGTTGAATGAAAACAACTTAATTTTTTCATCTTTCGTACGCGCTGCACGCGTTCATTTCTCAACGTCCATTTTCGTAATTGAAATGAAAGTTCAGATGCAGGAGAACAAAAGTGCCACGGGCCGTTTATTTCCCTGAAGCTCATTAGGTCGCAATTAAGATAAAAACGCCGGAATTCGACGTTTTTAAAAAGGCTCCCCCTCCTTCCCGGTATTGTAAATAGAGGCGGAGGCGCGCGCGAAACAAAGGGATTAAAAAAAAGTGTGTCACTGTATCAACACAATTTCCGCTCCCGTTCCCGCGGCCGTTCTTTTCACTTCGGAGCTGCACGGCTCGAAAACGAGACTACTTGCGCCAACTGCCTACTGGAGGTTGCAATGATGGACGGTAGACACAGGAGCAGTTACGGGATTGGGGTCAGAGATGGGATTCAGCGAAAAAAATTAAAACCTGCTTGGGTGATCCAGTCTAAGTAAGAACTGAAGGCAGTGGTGAAGAGCCGCTTCATCTTAGCCTTCTGATAGGCGGCTCGCCTTTCGACGCGCGTTCGTTCGTTCGAAAACTCCCTAAGAACAGTTAGCAACAATCGTGTGGGCATTTTTTTTCCCTCTTGGATTTCCGGGCTTGAATCACTCCCGATTTTTAGTATACAGTATACAATCATACATAAATACGTTGTAACAGTGAAATATCATGAAAATGAATGTTGTTGGATGATTGACGTATAAATCATTGATGCGTGAGTGTATAATAGTATAAGTATAGTTAAAAGAATAATAATAATAATAATAATAATAATAATTATAATGCATATTGTATAGGTAGATAATTTGTAAGTGAATATATAATTATTAGCTATAAGGTACAAATTATTCCTGACAACTTACCCGCTCAAGACACCGAGAACTAAGTTCAGCATGAAGAATGATCCGATGACGATTAGCGGTATAAAGTAAACCCAGTTGAAACTACTACCAAGAGCATCATTCGTCTACAAAACATTTCATTGAGTCCTCGTGAAATTTCGTTACTTATTGATCATCAAGTTGTTTATTAATCGTTTATCGATCGACAGGCCACATTATGTATAGATATATATATGTATCAGCACGTAAGTGGTATGCACAACACGTAGACATAGTAATGCACACACACACACACGCACATGTAAATATTCAAAGTACAATTATATTGATCAGCCGACAGCGATAAGAAAACACACGTTTTGTACACATATATGCGTATAAATACAAAAAGTTCTGATCCAAAAGGACGATGCCGCCGTGTTTTTCACTCTCGCCCATTATTTTACTTGCTTGTCATACTTTTGTATAACGCAATAACGTACTATTTTTATTTTTATTTTCGGCTTAACTTTGGCAGCAGCGTCCTTGATATTGTGAAATAATTCAATGAATAAATAATATGTGAATATATGTATATATAGATATGCTTCATTTGTCAGACTATAGGGGGGTGAAAGTTTAACTTTGATAACGAGAGTAGTTTGATTGAAAATTAATTAATTACACTCGTCCACCGCACTCCATCTAATTTATCATTGAACAAAGTTTGGGCACATCGAATGCTTCCACAAAATTGGAAACACGTAAGCATTAAAGCACGCAAATCATTGTTTCTCCAAACTATGCTCAATGTCACTAAACTATTTCTAATGCGGTGGACTTCCACTACTAACTGATTTCAATGAAAAATTCTGAACTTTACTAAGATGAAAGTGATCAATGAAATTAATGATTTACACCCCCGTATAAATTTCCTCGGTCTCTCGAGGGAGCAAAAACTTTTGCCCCTCTTTCTCGATCGACCACAAGTGACCTTCGATTTAAGTAGTCCCTGTGCTCGATCGAAAGGAGAAAGAGCACTGCCCCGTAACCGAGAGCCCGAGAAATTTACCGCTTTCATGGCCAGGTGATTTATATACATATATATATATATATATATATATATATATATATATACAGTGTCATACTGAGCAAAGTGAATATATACGTCAGTGTTAGGCAGAGATTCATTTGGAAAACCCGACGTACGTTTAAAGTAGTCGGATCGCAGTCAGATCATGCTGACTGCCGCGCGAAATGATAAATAAACTAGGATTGAAAAGAAGGATAGTATCGGAGAAACTAAACAAAACTAAATCTGTACATGGAAGAAATTGTATTCAATACATGTATATTGTTCGCTAAACGAAAGTATCACACACGGTGAGTGTATAGTAATATTATTTAACATAATATTGTAGCTATATTTGAAAAAAAGATAGTTAAAAAATCAGGAGGTAGAGAAAAAAAAAACAAAACTAAAAAACACGTACACATCATGAATGTGTCGGGCAGAGTAAGAGAAATAGAGACGTCGAAAGAGGGAGAAATCGTGCCTGTTGAGCTTTTTGCTCGATAGTGAGTACACATCACATTAACTGTACGCGTGCGTATGTATCATGTGGGACAACAAGGCTCTCATATGTTTTGTATATACAGTGGTGGTGGCGTTCGTACTAACGCGCGAGTCTATACTTATGACCGATGATATTTCGCTGGCATGGCGGAAAGGTATAATCCTCTCGTGAAACGTACGTGTTAATGTACAGCGCTTCTTGCGTACACAAATGCTTGTCTGCTAAATGTGTTTCCAGTCGATTCTTTTTTGTCTATTTTTGTAATAGTTTCACGTGGCTTGATTACAAAAAAATCAATTTATCAAGTTCCTAACGTTAAAAATGGATTATGAATTTTTTTTGAAGCAACGAATAAATGTATATAAAATAAATATGAATTTATAAAATAAACATAATAAATACCTGATGGCTCTGAAACTTAGAAAAAATAGCAGTTAACGTATAAACAATGAAGAATCAACATGTTTGACCATCATTTAGCAGTACAGTCACAGTTCGTGCTCGTATATTTAGACACAGAAATGATGAATGTACATCGCGACATTGCACACATGCGAATTGCCAGTGTTCGTATTATATACACATATGCTACATGCATTCGGATTAACTGGTCGTAGAGTGATATGTGTGTGTAGTAGTGCGTTGTCAGGATAAATGAAGCGCCAGGCACGAATTCTCGAAAAAAAAAATATATCTCAAAAGTCAAACATAAACATCACCATTGAGACTTGAACATCATATATCTAGACATCAAAATCATAAAAAACACCGATTATGGAAAAAAAAATTAAGCGAAAACACGGAAATTTTTTTTTCAATTCTTATACAAGTACATCGAGTGCACACAGTGTGGAAAAACTTTGATCTTCCGCGCATTTTTCTCTCCTCGGGCTTATTACTCCATACATGGATATGCAACGTTATTTTCCTACCTCGGGCACTTTTGCAACCCTGGTGCACCCTCGGTAGGAGAAATAGGATTCGCCATTTGTGACGAAAACTAATGTTCTAATTGTCTGTCAGTACCAAAACAAAAAAAAGACAACTATATTTTTAATGTTTGTATCCTTGTGCTGCTTTACTACAATCGACGAAAATCAACGCACAAGCGTGTTTTGCGATTTTAAGTTTTCCCGACCGATGAGCTTTAACAAACTATTTCAACGTTATACATGACTCTAAAACAAAAATACAAGCCAAAAAAAAAAAACCGATTCCTAACCCACAACTAACCGTCCTGCAGTAACCCATCTTGCGCAACATCACTACCGATAAAGTACAGAGAAAGCGAGGGAGAGACGAATGCGCGAACCGGACAAAAAGAGAGGCATCCGCAGCGCGAAAATCGATCGACCTTCGCAGCTGCTCTGTTCGCTCCCATGATCGTCATCTTTACATCTGTCTGGTTTTTTTTTTTTTTTTTTTTTTTTTTTTTTTTTTTTTTTTTTTTTTTTTTTTTTTTTTTTTTTTTTTTTTTCTTTTAATCTTTAAATTTTCATTCTTCGTTTTCGTAACACTGATGAACATATTTCTTGCGTTACCCAGTACAATATGGCAGTCCAGCCCTCCATGGTGATGCACTGGAAGACGGTGAGCATGGCGAAGCCGATGTTGTCGAAACTGGTGATGCCGCTGTTCGGCCCGTCCCAGCGGTCCGAGCACTTGGAGATGTTCGAGTTGCAGACGTGCGCGCCCAGCGGTGCATCCGACTCGTTGTCCGTGTTGCACGGGTTCGGCTGCTCGCCCTCCTTCACGATCAGATCTGTCGATCGCGAGAAAATACATCTTTCAATGCACACTCCATGTAAAAAAGAACCCATAGACACATCTATAGTTCATAACGACACTAGCTCATAGCAATTAAAATATAAAACTTCGTGCGATGGCACCGATAACGTGTCGGTACATCAAGAAAAAGAAAAGCAGCGAAATAATAGAAAGAAACAGCGTATATCATGTGATTGGTTGTTGATCAATTACTGGCATTTTCGATGCTGTAACACGTCTTGTGCAGGGTCCCCGAATAAAACTCGAGGCCGATGATGGCGAATATCACGATGGCGAACAAGACGAGCAAGCCGATCTGCAAGAGCGGTGCCATCGCCTTGATGATCGACTTGAGCACCACCTGGAGACCTGGTCAAACCAAAAGCGTATCAGTGCCACGGCTCCCTTCGAAACTTGCCTCGCGTTCTTTTTTTCTTATTTTTTTTTTATATTTACAACCTTTAGCTGCTCTCAGCGTCAGCTGTATGCTTTGAACTTTTCTAATGCCAATTATATTCTAGTGTATACTCTAATAGCTATCTATAGACTATAGCATTCTGTTACCATATTCATCATTATCATAGAAATCAATACCATCCCGCTGTGGAGATATTTACGTAATCTTAGCGTTTGCTGTATTGATTTCTAATTAAATTCTAATATTGAGATCGCATGATAGATTTAATGGACACGTACATAGAGTACACTTATAGGTACAACTAAAAATATTGAAATCAACTAAGAGATTATAGGTTTCTATAGTCTATGTACTCTAAATTCAACGTGGTAAAGCAAACGACAGTAAGAGCTAAGAGTTGATAATATAACTAAAGTAATGTTAGTGTGCGTAAATGTATGTGCAATCGTGTTCCATGTGTGTCTTCGTATCGAGTGACAGTTGTAGTCGGCAGATTTTGGGCCACTATCGTAAAGTGGCGGAGATTAATTGAAGCGCTCTACTCACTTGGTATGCCGGAGACTAGTTTGAGCGGTCGCAACACGCGTATCGCGCGCAACGTCCGCAGATCCATATCCAGGCTTATGCCTTGCGGGAACGCCGTGATGAACCTGAACCCAAACAGACACACGCAAACCCCCGCCCGCACTTTACTACTTACTACTCTATTTAATGTGTAATGTTAGCGATACGCTAAAATTACGCTACTTAATTACTATATAATATTATGATTATATTGATACTAATTATCATGGATTCTAGCCACTAGATTCAACTAGACTAGACTAGACTATGGATTTGATATTATTGTTGTCACTGATGTTTCTTCTTTTCTTAAATGTTTTACTTTTTTTTTTTTTTTTGCTATACACTACTTTTTTCATCAATGTTATTTATTTTGCAAACAAGAAACACGTTCGGCATTTTTTCGATAATGTTTCTTACTTAGCCAATTTTATTGTGCAATAAGCAAAGTTGTGATTATTACCATCATTACGTGTGTGAATCAAACTTTGGCATATCGTCCAGGTGTGATCTCTTTAGTTCATGATTACTCGAATTTGACTTGACGTTGGTGACTAATTAAACTGTAGGTGCTGATGATAGATGATTGAAAGTATAGCCGAAATAATGAGATGAAATGTAGCGATGATAATGATGGTGATAATGTTGATTTATTTGTGTTTTTTTTTTTTTTTGCGAAGGTTTGATAACTATTCTAGTTTTCACTAAAGAATTTACACTATGTCGGAACTACACGTGATAGCATATAATTTATAAAAAAGATAAATAACGAATTTATCTAATATTCAGGTAAATCATGGATTTCTACTTATTTTTCATTACAATATATTAATTACCGATTGTACAATTGTATGGTTTAACACTACGGTTGGGTATTCATTACGCCGAACAAATTCTCTTTACTCACAGTGAAAAATAGCACACTAGATTTCTTACGCGGCCGTTTCCGAAAGATATACATTTTTCATACTCGAATAGTACTACTTAACCCAAGTATGAAAATTAATGCCGCTGCAGAGATAATTTTTACTCGGACTACCATACAAAATTGATCACTCGATTTTTACGATTTGAAAAAATGAGATCCTCGAACTATTTTGAACGCAAAAAATCTCTGGCTTACTCTACGAGAAGATTAATCGCTAGCCTATATCCTGGATTCTTAAGCCGTGGAGCTAGAATTTTCGCTATGTAAACTACTGAAATACGGAGAGGGGGGCAGGAAATATCGAACAGATTGGGAACGAGGCGTCCGGAGAGTTGTTCGGAAAGAGGTAAACCCGTGTGAAAATTCGATTGGGTCTTCGAGGACCTCTTCTACGACGGCTCGCGCCAGTTTCGAAGAATCTTCCGAAAGAATACTCCTCGGCGTCCGGCGTATAACGACTGAGCTCCCGTGACAATCAATCCGAATGGAAAGAGTGGCCCCCTCCCAACATCCGGAGACGTAATAATTCCCGAGTTTCGCGATTTTTGCAGACGCAACGAGCACACTTGAGTTTCCCAACTTTTGTCGGCGCGAAGTGCCAACTCTCTGTCCGAAACTTTGCGCGCAAGACGACCGGACAGCTTCGTTAAGCCGCGCGGACTCGAGAATCGCGAGCTCGAAAATAAATAAGGATCGCGCGACGAGCGGCCGGGCGCCGTGATTTTTCAAAACTACCGAGATGACACTCGCAGTCGCAGTGCGGAAACAATCGGCCCGGAAACTTCTGCGACGCGTTACAGTTCCCCCGTCTCCATTAACCTAATTTCGCAGCCAATTATTCGGAGAGACCGTCGAGCTCTCGTCCCGATAATTGTCCCGCCGACCGGCTCGCAAACCCCTTCGAGTTGTGCATGCTTGGACAATCAAAAGTTTTATTTTATTTAAGTACACGCTCGCGCATTCGTTACACCGGTGAAACTTTTTCGAGTCGACCGTTTTCTCGTGCATAGCTGCGTGTTCGCCGCCGCGGGGGGGCGTATCGACTTTTCCGATCAGTTTTGCCGAGGTCCGATTTTTACCTACTTTCCACACGAGCGACGGGACGACGGGGTACATTGGAAAACTATAAAGTGAGCTCTAAAAGTCGTACTATGTACAATATGTTTTTGCTATGCTATTACAGCTATGGAGATCTAGTGCGGAGGGGTGGAGGGAAAAAAAGGCCTGGGATCGTCCACTGGGTTACAAAACAGCTCTAGAGTATCTATTTACCGCTCTGACGCAAAAGATAGGTGGAGTAAAGTATGAGGTATAGCAAACACGCACACTGACTCGTACCCGCACACGGGGTGTGAGTATAAGTATAGTAGCGCTTCGTGTCAAACCTCGAATTTATGGTAGCACATCTAATCATTTTACGTTTTTTCCTACAACTTTTTTTTTTCACCTCACTAAATACAGCTAGCCTACGTCGGTCAACTAGCCTTCAAATTCACAGTCCAGAAAGGGTTGGCAAAGTTGGTCAAAAACCGAAAAACGTTGTGCTTCCCACGAGCGGTGATTAAACATTTTAAACAGTATGAAAATTTGGTCAAACCAGGGTTTTTTTTTGCTCGTCGATAATGAATTACCACAATATTATTTCACAATATCAGTGCTTCCGTAGCATCTCAGCGTTTGGTAAAGAATGTGAAAGCCTATACGCGTGCATGGGACCATCGACCCGTTTGCCCAACTTCGCCAGCTCTCCCACGCTTGAAGATGAAATAGCGCTATTTGTGCAGCAATACCATCCCCACGTCACACATCTCAGATTTTCGGGGGAGGAAAGTTGGGGGAGTAGGAGAGAGGACACAGGAGAAGAAAGAGAGGAGATAAGGATGAGAGGGTACCACGCACACACAGAGTCACTCGTCCCAGAGTCTTACCCCTAATGGCTCTCGCCGTCCGACAGTCGGACGGTAACGGCGCATCTTCAGCGACGATCTTAACGATGATATTTCCCGAGGCCTCTGCTCGCCGAAAGCGCTGCACTCCGCGTCTCTTTCTTTTCAGCCCTCGCCTCTGTTTTTTTTTTTTTTTTTTTTTTTTTTTTTTTTTTTTTTTTTTTTTTTTTTTTTTTTCCCTACTTGTGTGTATATCGTGTGGTATTCGTTTTCGGGCCCGAATGGCTCGATGATAATGTCATCGGAAGGAAACATAGTGGGGCGGTGTCTAATGAAGGCGCGGAAAGCACGTCATAGCAATTTTTTTTCTCGAGTTTTTCGCCGCTCCCGTACGCGAGTTTCGCATTACGATAACTGGGAATTGCAAATTTTATTGTACATCGCGTGTACTTATGCCGATAAGAAAAAGTATTGCTATGGTGCGCTTTTCGCTACAAACTAAGAATCGAAATGTACTTTTGAAATCTAGATTCCATTTAAAATTATTGTAACACTAATTCGTCTTACTTTCAAGCTATTCTAATTTTGGTTAGCCGATTACATATCTCTAGTGAACACAATAAAAAGAGTATTGGTTGGGAGAATATCCCCGTTCCGTCATAAAATTATATCTATCCTAGAACATAGTTAAAAAGCGACAATTACACTGTAACACATAGTTATGACACACGCACAATTACTCCACTAAAGAAAAAGCTTCCTCTAGTAGGACGCCGAACTATAAGTCTTGCACAAAAATCGAACACACACAATTATATTATACTATACTTGTATTTTGTCGTTACTTTTTCATGATGCAATTGGAGATTCATGACGATGATGATTTTAGAGACGAAGTAAACGTTAAAGCGACTTTAATTACCCGATATAAAGCATTAATCAATTATTCACAGTTTAATTTGAATCATAGTGTACTTTAAACATTGCAAAGTAAGAAAATCATAAAATATATGATACAGATCGATATGGAAAATTAAAAAAGAATTGAAAAAAATCTTTTGAAGAAACTTATTTCCAAACAAAAACCCGCGAAAAAAACTACATCATAAAATTTTAATTACATCCGAGTATCTCGATGTTTGATCATCATTATGTTTGGATCCTAAATCCTATGGGATACACTGTACATGACAATTTGTCTAGTAAACTGACACAGTTGCTAAGAGTTTAAACTATCTAAAAAGTTTGACA
Organism: Copidosoma aretas; assembly: GCA_030522625.1. NCBI lineage: Eukaryota > Metazoa > Arthropoda > Insecta > Hymenoptera > Encyrtidae > Copidosoma > Copidosoma aretas. Next base: position 58,482 of record JAPYYV010000586.1, read on the forward strand.
GCACATTATGTATATTAATATAATATGTATATTGTATAAAACAATGTGTACGAAGAACTAAGAGATAAGTAGACGAGCCAACGAAATACATAATATAGAGCGTACATATTATATATGCCTAGCGTACAAGTAAACTGCTTTTACCAATAATGAAATATTTTGGTTCTCTAGCTAATATATATATATATATGTATAATACACATGTATAAAACATGGGGTTCTTTTTTGGTCTCTCTCTCTCTCCCTCTCCCTCAATAATCGTCTCTGCCAAAGAGAGCCCAGAGAACGAGAGAGGAAGAGAGAGGCGCAAAAAGAGGGTGAGGAAGTGCTGCAGGACTCACTTGGAACTTTCGAAACCAGCTTTAACGGTCTGAGTACCCTGAAGGAACGTAGCATACGCAGGTCGAAGTCCACGTTCGTTTCGGCTACCACGGTCATCGACCTAGCATTTCATCAAGTTAACACTCGTCCATTCCCATGGGCGCGATGGCCTCTTTTTTTCTTTTTTTTTTTTTTCCTCCCGTCCGAGGGAGACAAAGTTGGCCGCTCGCGGACTCACGCCACCTCGAACGTAAAAATGTATACGAGCCGAATGCTCGAAGACATCGAATTTCGAAGGCGAACGGTTGCCATCGCGACGCGCCCGAGCGGCCAACCTTTTCCCCCCTCGGCTGAGCCGAGCTCTCCGAATCGACGAGAAAACAAAAAACAAAATCGTGTCTTTCTTTTTTCTTTCGAGGGTGTCGCTAAACACCCCCATGCGATCGACGAACGGGTAGACGGACGCATACGCGTATCGTACCTGTGCAACACTCTATGCAGTAGCATTGCAGTGGATGCGTGTTGCGCGTGAAGAAAAAAAAAGATAAAATAAAACGAATGATGCATGATGGTTGTTGTGATGGAAGTGAAAAATATGGACGAAGTGCAAGTTTTTTACTCCAATCAGTTCGATCAGCTTGGTTTGGTAAGAAATGCGTTACGTACCGCTTTCGTTCAATTGGTAGATACAATAATCATATGAATGATGAAACGATTGCCTCCGATGTAAAAAAAAAAAAAAAAAAAACCAAACGTTCATTTGCCACGGAAATACGATTTTGTGATTTTAAAATTTCTTCGAATTAAATACGGTATTGTCCCGAAAGAGAGAGAGAGAGAGAGATTGAATGTCAAGCAAATTCGATGAAGGTAATCAGATTCGGCGATGAATATTCATGTATGATGTAACGCGAGCCGTGATAAGGGTGCGCCGTTGAAATATTAAAATTACAGAGTATAAAGCGAAACCCGCTGGTCGAGTTTCAGCGCAAATGCAGGAGGATCGTCGATCGTTGTTTATAATATGTACGTATAAATTGTTTCGAACGAAAAGAAAAAAAAAAAGAACGAAAAAGTAAATTCTCCCCTACCCGGTGACGACGACGAAAAAATCCATGATGTTCCAGATGTTGCGCAGATAGGAGCCGCGATGGAGGACGAAGCCGAGCGCCAGGATCTTGAGGCTGGCCTCGACGCAGAATATGGCGAGAAAGTAGATCTCGGTAGTCTCGAGCTTCTTCGCGAGCACCGTCTTGTCCTGGCACGGCAGATGTTCCTCGAGGGCGAGCACCACGCAGTTGGCTATGATGGTCAGTAGGACGGCGTACTCGAAGGGCGGCCATTCTATTATGAATCGCGTGTGCTTCCTTATGCAGTTATCCTCGGTCAGTATGAACAGGGACGACGGCCCCTTGGTCCCGTCGTCCGTCCCCCCGCTCTGACCCCGGCCCGGCGCCATCACCACGAGACCTGATACCTATCGTCATCATCATCATCATCATCATCATCATCAATAATATTAGTCGTTAAGTGTGTTTTCCCATCATCATCAGCAGTATCATGCGCGTACCTCCCCTCCAGCGCCCGCCCAGTCACCGAGTCCGCCGAGTCCGGTCCACCTCTGCCTTCTCCTGTACTGACTCGTGTATCCAGAGTCCCTCTGTGCCGCCTCTTGCGCTGCCCACCTGCAACAGATACAAGCAAACGCCACGATGTATATTATAATTGCGTCTTCAGCAATGCACACATACGCACACTCTCGGTTGCACAAACCGGTGGTACTTGTGCAGTGCGTAGGGTAAAAAATGTAAAAGGATGAGGGGCTGCCGGTCTAAATTTCCCCCAGGTAATTCAATCGATCCGGCTGCTCGGGCGAAGCTCTTTCGCTCCTTTGACCCTCTCTCGCTGCCCATGGAAAATCGATGCTCGACGTATCGGGGGGGAAAGAGAGGGGGGGGGGGATGAATATGGGCCACGTATTATGAGAGCGATCAAGTGTGTACCTGCAGCGCTGGTGATGCGCGACATAATAACAGCCCGCGGGGGAAGGGGAAAAGAGCTGGCTCGTTAATGACCGGGGCCCGGGAGGAGGGGCGCTGCCTCGGGTTCGCCAGCGTTGACGACCATTTTTCTGTATCTTATACGACTCGTGCGTAAGGACGAACACGTCCCCTTTGTTTTTGCGAAGAAAACGTTTTGCCGCCAAAAAAAAGGGGCAGCTCGAACAGAGGGCAACTCTATTTTCATTCTTGCTCCTCAAAATCCCAGTCGTCGGCTGTTCATTGCTCGAAAGATCGCACTGTATTTAGGAACAAAAACATTCTCTGGTCCCGAGTCGGCTGGATCATTCGTGCCTAGCTTAGAGCTAACTCGACTGGCCCAGAAACCGAGATAGCTGCTCCATCGTTCCAAAATTTGAGACGGCTCCTTCTCGTCTTCGCGCATTCATATTCAAATCTCCATTTAGCCGAAAATGGGGACGCCCAACGAGGCAAAACGCGTTGACGGTCGGCCTTAAAAAACACATATTTGCCCAACGGTTTAACACCCACACGCGAGAGAATGCACGAGGCGCCCATCGATGCGTCCCGCTGCACACGTACTTGCAAATATAGGTAGCGTAGCGACGATGGAGCGAGAAGGCCCTTCTTTCTTCTCTGGCCTGTATTACTTCCAGTCTAATTGCAGGGACAATTAAAAGCA
>JAPYYV010000587.1:0-36089 GCA_030522625.1 Copidosoma aretas
AAAAATTAGCAGACATTTCATAGGTATGGAATTCCATACCATCAAATCATTATGGTATGGAACTCTCCATACCAACCATGGCGGAATCGCCGCCCCTGCTTATGCACGTATAAGTCCATTGTAGTCGGAAAAAGCAGCGGGCATTAACACGTTTTTTAACGTCTCAAGAACTATGTCCAAGAATGTTTTGGAGGTTGAAAAAAAAAAAAAAAACGTTTCAAAAATGTTGGGTGTTGTTTGGATGCTGATTTTATACGGACCGAGAGTTTCCGGAAAATTTTCAGTTCATCGAAACACACGAAAAGGGGGTCTTTACTGACCAAATTTTGATCACCCAATTTGCGTATATTTTTAAAGATACTGTTCATTAAAAATTAATGAAAAAATAAACTTGAAAAATACGTTTTCAAATTTTTTTTCGAAAATTTCTTGTCTGTTCAAAAAAAAAATGTATCGACTGACAATACATACATACATACATATATCTTCCAAAGTATATAATACACGCATTAAATAAGAAAACTGCTGCCAATTTATTGGCACAAAGCTTCCTCATTCACAGGATCTTCTTCTGTTGTACATACACCCTCATCAATTTTCTTTTTTTTCTAAATCCAAAAACGTCATTATTTGAGAAATTTCTTCTTCAAGATCTTCTACCACAAAATATTCTGAAACAACGCTTACTGGCAAAAAAAATCGATTTTCCAAAATCGGTCAAATCGAGATGAAAATTATTAGAAAAATGTTATGATCTTCAAGATTGTTTGCAACAAAATATCCTAAAATAACGTTTGATGGCGAAAAAATCACCGAAAAAAAAACGATTTTTCGAAATCGATAAAATCAAAATAAAAAACAACGTATCGATGAAATTGAAATTTTTATTTTCAGCAATGATGTGTATCCAAAAACAAAAAAAAACTTACAGAATATCTATCGTAAAATATCCTAATATAATAATAAATAGCTTAAAAATGAACTTTTCCAAAAATATTGATTTTGAAAAATCGATAAAATAAAAATAAAAAAAAATATGCCGCAAAAAATCGATTTTTTTTTCAGCCGTCATAGGAATCTAAGAACACAAAAATTAAGCCCTGTTGGATAAAAATCGTTAGAGGGAACCTTGAGATACTACTGATTACAAACATACACGCACACATACACAGACGGACATTTTCTAAAAATAGTGTATTTCGATTCTAAATTCATAAAACGCGTTTATAAGATGTTTTCTCGACGTGTGATTTTTCGTCCATAACAAAGCTTCTACCACGAGCAAGCAAAATTTGTTCAAGTGATATTTGTTTGTCCCGCGAGCTTAATCGCGTCTTATATTTTGTAGTTTTCCAAAAATATAACATTAAAAACACTGGTATTATACCTAAACTCCACTTTAGAGACGGAACGACAGTAAAAATCCAATAAACTACTGTATCCACATAATATTAGCTGCTAATAATCAACAAATAAAAATAAAAAATACACATCAGTACATGTACAATATCAAGTTTCAAAAAGCCAACGAACGGCGCGACGATTCTTCTTTCTTCTCCGAAATTCTCAAAAGCTCGCTCACGCGCGCGTTGCAATAAAACTCCCCGACTCTCATTTCGCGCTCCATACGAGTGGCTAATAATGGTTCTCCTTCGTCGTATGTATTTCGATTCAACGTACGGAACCGCTCATCCCGCGAAGTCTCCTATGTACATTATACCTATACAATCCGCAACCGCGCGCTCATACATATATATTACATTTGTATTTACATGTATATAAAATGTACTCACATAAAGAGCTCTTTTATAACTTTGCTGTACTCCCAAATCTTCCGTTGGAATCAACTGAGACAAAAAGAGGGATCGAGAGCTTTAGCAGCTGCGCGCTACACCGTATTACATGAATTACTCTCTTTATACCACTGCACCCCAGCTTCTTTCTCCCTCTTATTCTCACCCCTTGTGTATTATACCCTACTGTGCTGTGCCGATAACTATACGATCACCGCTGCACTGCCGCGAGTGCCGCGGCGGCTTTGCATTATACGATCGTAAAATAATAACAAGGGATACCTAAATTGATGCCGAAAATTAAAAATCACGTACAAAGTATGCCTGTCGCACGGAAAAAGCAAAAAAAGCTTATCGATTTGCAATCGTATTTAATATTTTTTCATTCACATTGAAAAATTGTTTATTCTGTGCTTTCTTTTCTTGCTATTTTTTCTTTTATTCGCGTTAGTTTTTTGTAAGTCGTTCACTCGATCACTTCGACACGTGTATTTATTATTCACTGATGATCAAAAATATAATCGTAAATTTATTGAAATGATATATTTTTACACTGTATACCCCTTGTAATTTCTTACTATACCCTATAACTATTGTCAAGCATGTGTTTTTAATCATCAAAAAAAAAAAAAAACGGTACTTTATGATTAATCGAATGTGGTGTGTAGTGGGGCGGCTGATGCATGGAGAGTATAGTGGATAGGACAAATTTAAAAACGACGGGAGGTGATCGGGGCTTATAAGTAGGGGGCATTGTGGGAGAGACAATGTATATTTGGCTATTGAAAGTAGCAGACAAAAAGTTCGAATTTTTTTTCCTTATTTTATGTGTGTTGGGGGAAGGGACGAAGGGGATACGGGAGGATCCGGGAGGGTTAAAAGAAGAAAATGATATTACTGATATTTTTTTACGAGCAAAATCAACAAATCAAGCGATTTTTGTCCTACTAAACTATCCGAGAAAAAAGATTCTTTAAATTAACACTTTCTTCACTGCAACTTTCTGAACTTACACTTTGTTTTACCAAACCATCGATATACATGCGTAATATATAATATGTAATATTTATATATTACATTCATGTTTGATTTAATCGCACAGTGACTTGCACTAGAGGAACGGCTTGATCTTTGTTATTTCTGGAGATAAAATATCTGCAGTTTTAGGCAACAAAGAAGTGCATGATTCAGGAGACTTAAGACAGGAGACAACGGATGCCTCTATTTCTATTTTTGTTTGTGTGTGTGTATTAATAAACGTCAGGACAGTGCACTTGAACTTTTGGGTGACTAGTAGTGAAAATATTTTCTTAATTTTTTTTTTCTTTGCGTTCATGAGACTTGCTCAGAGAGATACTAAACCGTATATTAGGCGAAGAAAAGGAATTCAGAGAAGCGAGATCGGCTAAGATCAGAATGTGTGCTATATCTTTATATTATTATATGCATGTATATATGCATGATTATATGCATGCAAATATTTGGAACTGTATCCTTTCAATTATGTACATTCGAAATCCGAGCGCGTAAGACGTAAGACACGAGGAGATAAATCCGTGCGGCGATGAGCCGCCGTATCAGTGATGATGTGTTGCAAAAAAATCAAAAGGCGAAAAGAAACAAAAATAAAGATGGACAGAAAAAAATAGCGACAGTCGAATTAAAGTAGTAAACTTCACGTATTATGTAGGGAGATTCGTACACACTTTACTTGGGTATAATAATGTTTTTCAAATTCTTTACAATATCATTTTTCCGCAAAAATAGTTGATTATTAAATTCGTGCAGGACTTTTTTTTTATTAATGATTTTAAAATGATACTCGATAAAAATTTGTGCATAAAATGTAGAATGAGACCTAAGGCTGAGGCCACATGGAGCAGGAATGGAGCAGCGTGACGCGAGCGGCACTCATTTGAGCCTGCGAGAGCGAGTGAGAGGTCCGTGCCGTCGTATTCGACGTCGCCGACCGTTCTCGCTCCATGTAGTCGCAGCCTAAGTGTATATATTATATATGACGTTAAGATGTTAAGTTAGTTAAGTACTGTGTGACTGCGTACTATATGACTAGCTAGTGTGACCAGTGACACTGTGACTGGGTACTTGGGTAGTGGGTACTGTGTAGGTGTATATCGATACGAGGCTAACGAGGCAAAGAAAGATATACCACAAAAGGGACAAAAAACAAGGAAGGCCGCAGCACAGCAGCCAGTGCCCCAGTCGGCCGGCGAGCGAGCAGTGCGAGCACTCAGTTGTCCGGGGATTTAAAGGCGTTGTCGCGGCGCGCCTCGTCGTCTCCTCCGAGAACAGGAGAAAAAAAAAAGAAAAGGGAGACGGGTATCGTCGCGAAAGCCAGAGGAATACATATTCCATATATTTACATGCATGCGTGCGTGCGGCGGAGCGCTAGATGCGGCGGCTCGCATGGAGAGGAGAAAAGGCTGCTTTACGAGTAGTAGCCGATCGAGAGAGTGTCGTCGTCCGGGAGGCGGTCCTTCCCTTCCTCCTGGGACTCGGTCGCGGAGTGTGTGCAGTCTTGTCTCGCTGTTCCCGGCTGGTTTTCGTGCGCGGGCCGACTTTTAGGCTATGAGGCGTTGATCAAATAGTGAGTGTGTGTGTGTGTGTGTGTGTGTGTGTGTGTGTGTGTGTGTGTGTGTGTGCAGTGTGCACCCATCAGGCGTCGAGAAATATATCAGGGAGAGGACCGCCGAGGTGGTGGTGGTGGTGGTGCGACGACGACGGGGATCGCGCGCGCGAGGGCAAACAACGGGCCACCATGAGCGACGGCGAGGAGGTCTCCAGGCCCCTCCTCGCGCCCAGCTGCGTCAGCTGATCGAGGGGGCATCGTTGATAACACACCGCCAGCCCCTGCAGTCGAACCGATCATCCAGTGAGTTATTTGTCCTTCCTTCCTTATAGCTGATGCAGGGCCTTTTAATTATGTATCAGAAGTACCCTTACATATGTATTCCCTGGCACCTCCAGCTCGTTCCTTTTATATTTTTTACCCACTCTCTCTTGGCTCTTCCCCTTTTTGGAGAGTCTTTGCATGTGAATGGTATATAGCACGAGCGAGGAGAACATGCTCCGAATTTACAAGTGCACGCTGCTTCTTTTTCTTTTTTCTTTTCACGCCGGAATTCACGAGAGCTAGCTTCGTCCCGAGTTGTTGTTGAATTACATTAAGTTCGTAGAGCCGGAATCGGCGAAAAAACGTATACTCGTACTTAGTGGGCTGCTGCTGCTGCTGCTGCTGCTGCTGTTTAGATTTCATTCGAATGACTCACAAACAGTAGGTGGTATAGTATTGATAGTGTGCATCATTGAATGCTTTATGCGTGGCTGCATGTCATCATTTGAATGTACTCACTTACTTGTGTGTATCATTGGAATAATATGTTTCCCATATCAAACGCTTCATTGCAATATTGAAAACGTTATCTATCGCTTTATGATTTTTATGAATGAGTCTTAAAAATATATTGGATTACTGATATGGTGATTTTCAAACTAATCTTATCAATTCTTAAGTAAATTTTCCTCAAAATCATCTGATTTTAGCACAAAAAGTCAAATTGTTTTCTATAATTCTGTGAAATTTTCCTCTCTCATTGATGAAAAAGTTTTTTAGAAGCCTGCAAGCTTGCAGATTGTACAAAGTTAGCTGCTGTGTGGAAATCAAAGAAAAATGGGTAACAAGAGCAGTTGCTGCTCCTACTCTAGTCCACAAATGGGACGTAAGGAGCATGCAAATGACGTTGGCGTGAGAGGCCTTGAAGATCACCTTCCAGAGGGTGAGATCAGTATCAACAATCTTCAGCACATAAGCGAAAGGGAGCCTGAAGATTGGGATTCCGATCCATCCTTACATCCCTGTGCTGGTACTATTTTCATGGAGCGTTCAAAAAAAGCTATTGAAAGTAAGTCTTTTTTTCACATGCACTATTAATTAAATATTTGTAACAAATCGAAAAAAATTTTTTGTCCACATGCGATGAATAATATTACTAATGTTTCTACTTTCACTCATTACAGATGGATTAGTTAGGAAAAAAAGTCAATACCAAATAGCAGAAACAAGACCTCTCAAAAAAAGTAGCAGCTGTAGTACGATATACCTAGATGACAGTACAGTTTCTCAGCCTAATTTAAAAAATACCGTCAAGTGTGTAGCTTTAGCCGCGTATTATAATATTAAAAATAGGTCGTCCAATAGGCAACTCGAAATATTTGACGAAAAATTGCATCCGTTGACTGTTAGTAATGTAACATTTATTTAACTGTCCTATAAGTGCATAAAAACATCTTTAATCTGAGCATTATAATAATTTTTCAGCGCGATGGAGTGTCTGAGGATTATGACAAGCACAACCCTGAGCATAAGCAGATTTATAAATTTGTAAGAACTCTTTTTAATGCTGCACAACTTACGGCTGAATGTGCCATTATAACGCTAGTTTATCTCGAGCGCCTGCTTACATATGCAGAACTAGATATAACCCCAGCAAATTGGAAGAGAATTGTTCTGGGAGCAATTCTTTTGGCTTCAAAAGTATGGGATGATCAGGCTGTATGGAATGTTGACTATTGTCAGATATTGAAAGACATCACAGTGGAAGATATGTACGTGTCTGATATTAAAATTAAATACTTGTTTTTTTCATTGTTTTGCGTGAATAAAAATAATGATTCTCTTTCCAGGAATGAGTTAGAAAGACAATTTTTGGAAATGCTTCAGTTTAACATTAATGTTCCTTCGAGTGTATATGCCAAATACTATTTTGACTTACGTACGCTTGCCGAAGCAAATGAGTTGACATTCCCTAGTGAGCCTCTGAGTAAAGAAAAGGCGCAAAAGCTCGAGGCGATGTCTAGAGTTTACGAGGATAAAGTTATGGCTGACGTTTTACGGAACGGTATTAAAAAGTGGTCTAGTTTGGACAACGTGTGCATAGGAGGACACAGGCGTAGCATAGCTATTTTGTCTTAAGGCAAAAAGAAACTATTCGAATCAAAAGCAAATATTATTTTTGCCTCTCTCACAAAAAGGTATGTCCGCAATATTGATCAAGTGATGTAAATAATGTAGCCGTTAGACATGACGGCACGGATATTCGTTATGACTGAGAAAAATGGCTTAATCAAATTTTTTATATAGTGTGAAAGTTTGTAAAAGCAAGATTTTTAATTACTGTGTGATTTATGTATTCTTTAAAAGTTATATTTATTATTTTTATTTTATTAGGGAATATTTATTTAAGATTTAGAAGCTTTACACTGAAAATTCGATGAAGCTTAATCTTTTCAAGGTATTTAGTGAATTTCAAATCATGTGACTTTGAAAATTTATACAAAAATACATAGCTCTGATACCGCATTTGCTTTCAAGTCAAGTTTTTAATTATTAGAGTTCATAAATGATTGAAGAATCATTATTGTGTGAATGCCAAGGCTGATTTTAAAACTATTTTTTGGTATAAAAACTGAGTAGCATTTTTGTGTAAGTTAAAAAGTATTGGTTCTTGCATATTTTATTTGTGCTAGGACAGTTTGGGGACAAATAAGTTTTCAGGTATGAATCAAACCTTAATCCTAATTTTTTGTTTCACGCAATTTTAACGACTGAAACATACTTAAGTGTGATGATAGCGGATTATACTACAGTCACAGATCTTGAACAAAAATCTAAAAGTACTTTACCTAAATCAAAAAACGTCAAAATTTTCCATTTGTTATGAATTTTTTTTATCAAGCATTGACCAGAGTGAAACTTATGCAAAAGAAATCAAACAGTACAGTTAGATGTGATAATGAAACTATATTTTCAATTCATTTACTTTGAAACCAGCAAAAGTGCCAATACTAATCAATAAATTGTGCTGAAACAAACTTTATTAATTCGTCTACGAAGTTTTCAGTGTCACAATCGACACCGTAGCCAACAAAATTATCATAGTGCATCAATTAAAACCAATTTATTTTTGTATTCTAATACGACATATGATATAAAATATATACAGAGCTGCAACACTTGATTCCACACAGATAGTTCCTTGACTCTTTTCATTTTTTACTACACTCAATATTAAAAACAAAAAAAGTAAACAGAACGAAAAACATCCTTTAAATGAAAGTGCAAAAAGAGAAATTAAAAGGACACCAAGCTAAATGATAAGCGAGATGCATGAATAACGTTATGTTGATCAGATTGCAGGTTAAAGTGGTATTTGAGGTGGACGTAGAATTTTCATGCAAAAATCTATTTTTTTATCTACAGTTATAAAAAAAATAATAATAATGAAGAGGTTTAAGGAGGTCATTATTAAGACAATCTAGAGTCCCGATTGCGTCCTGTATAAAAAATACGCTGTTGTCGTTGCTCCGAAACGACGAATAGCTTCTCTATTAGGATGTACTCTATAGCACATACAACTAGGTTTCCTTTTTATTCACTTTATTTCAATTCTTTGAGGGTAATTTGATTACCGCATTCTTGATTTTTAGAATCCAAGGTTTTTATCATTTACAAGCATTTTCAGTTTTCTAAAACTTTCAGAACTTCTGAATTTAATTTTTTTTGTAACTAATATTCTGAAACATTAGGCTTATTTGTCCCCACTTGGTTCTGGGACTAGTTCTGTTTGGTTCTGCAATGTATGAGTATACTATTGTAGAGAAAGCATACCTGTATATAGCAGAATCAAACAAAACTTGTCCCAGAACTAAGTGATGGCAAATAATCCTAATGGTTGCAATAATATTTCAACGCGGCTAATACTATACTTTATGTAAACTGATGACTTAGTTCAACGTATTATAGCATTCTGAGTTTATTTTTAGTAACGACATTGCCATCCTATTCTAATTATTTGAGTGATGGAACAAAAATTCCTGAACATATGAAAAATGTATTTAGGTTGATTTAGATCGATTGAGAAAAATTGTTTCAAATATATCACATTTAGTGAAACATTTTATTTCTCACGAAAAATTTTTGTAGAAAAGTTTTTAGTTGAGTAAAGAAAAAAACAAAAGTTCCTTGTATTTATGTCATTTGAGCAATTACTGTCAGTAATTCACTTTATACATTTTTTTTAATTATTCAGCTTGCTTTTTTGAAGTGCTAACATCAAATGAAGTGTCGAATAATTCGATAATTTATTATAATTCGACGAAAGTACTGGTCAGATGCACTATTGTAACGAATTAAAGCCAGTCGTTAAAACTTACAGTCTTTTAACAAAATTATATCTAGGTAGTCTTATGCATAACATTTTTTAAAAATTTGCATGATTCTATCCAACTTTTTACCTTGTGCGTAACTAGTTCTGCGATTTTTTTATACCCAACAAGCATTTTTTTAAAAGAGTGAACATTAGCAGATTTGTAAAATTAATGTAGCTGTTGTACAAAAATTGCTGCATCAAATTCAAAGAGTTTTCGTTTATTTTACATTTTTAACGCAAATTTTGTATACGCTTCGATACTGCAGTAGCTCCACCCGCGCTGTGAAATTTTCGTTTCGAAATATTTTGAACAATGCAAACTTCGAACGATCTGTCAGAAAAAAATGTTGATTTTTCACTATTTTGACTATATGAAAATTTAATAAATCATTTTATACCATGTGTACAATAGTTTCAAACGTCACGTGAAATCGACATTTAAACAATTTTTGTTGGATTTTTCAAATAATTATACAATATTTCTGCAAATTCCATTTATATTTTTCTCATCAACTATTTTTAGTGGAGAAATATTTCTTCCTTGATAAATTGGTCAAAGTGATTTTTTTCGTCAGTATAAATAAAGGAATGATCATTTTATTGATTCAATTCAACGTCGTTTTTGTATCCAGCATATTTGTTCCCTTAACGAACCTTTAGAGGAAGTTTTTAATCAATTGGGTAACTATGAATATTTTAGCGACACGTTTACCATGGTATTAACTTATATAGATTTGTACAGAGATTTTTCAATGCATTTTTGTAATATAATCACGTCTTTTTTTGTTTCATAGAACAAATTTTTTTTGCATAATGCAATTGTACATATAAATAATTGGGGCCAAGAAGTTTTTGTACAAATATAGGGCCGTTACGAATATTGTAATAAAAAAAAATCAATTTTGAAAATTGCACGGTGATTTTATTTTAACATTAAGCCGCTTCATACGTCCACGTGTAATATATGTATACGTTTTTTATAGAGAGTCAATACTTTTCGGTGCAAATTTATCTTCACCGCTTTCATAGGGTGCGAGGTAGGAATAAAGTAACGATTAATTAATAAACGTTCAAACGGAACGACGAAAGGGTAGACTTTGTCTTTCATCATATCTTACTTTAAAAATTGTCAACTTTGTATCCACGGCTACAAAGATGCTTTAATTACTTTTGCAATAAAATTATAATCAACACAGCGTTGAACAATTTGGATGAATTTGTATGTAAGAAATAAAAAAAAAAAATTGTCCGAATGTTGATTTAATTGTAAAAGTTAAAATTGCAGTCTATTATTAGCGATTAATAATCTATTGTCAGGTAAGAACAAAAAAGGCAAAAAAATATTAACGAAAACATATAAAAAGATTAATAATGAACAAAGTTTAAAAACTTTTTGTCATAGAATCGAGTTTCTAATTTACGAAAAAAATTAACTTGTAATCTTATAAACTTCAAAGCGCGTAATAATGTAATTTCTTCGATATACTCGTAACATAGTTTCGATCTCATCGTGATTAGTTTACTCTAGCGATAATCGAGTAATGTTTTTTTTCTTTGTGTTTTTAATATTTAAAGAAAAAAAATCTAGTGCCTGGAGGAATGAAAGAAAGTTTTTTCATAGACAGAACGCCGGCTGTAATTTTTCCATTTAATTACACTTTACGTATACTCTCCGATTGTGTGTATTATAGTAAAGAAATTTTGTTGTTTGATCGAAAATTTATATCGTTATATGCGAAGGTGGATGAGGAGAATTCGAAAAATGTTAATAATTGTGCTCAATAAATCGCATGTTCATATAATAACATTCGAATTTTTTTTCCCTCGCATACATAGACATAAGTATATCTGTATCACCACCAACATATCCTTAATATTTAAACAAATTAAAATAGCATTTTTTATTCAACTCCATACAAATATATTTTTTTTCTCGTACACAGAATTTAATTATTTCAAACAATGGAAAAATATACAATTTTGAGAAAAAAGTTTGTCTGTTCAGATCCTTCGCTTGAATTTGGAAAAGTTACGTATTCCCAGCACGAGCAGTGATAGAGCCAATACAAAGAAGATTGGGATTTGGCGGAACTTTGTAGTGATTGCTGATAGCCATCATCTTAAAAAAAATTAAAACTTGGCTCGGCGATTTTTGTTGGCGATTTTGGTGGCTACTTGTATATCACGATCGTACATGCGATTTAGCAAGAATTTTGTAAAAAAGAATTTGTTTTTCTCTTTCTTTCGTTCTTACATACAACACGCGATCTAACATTTTACATAAATGGCGAGAAAAAGAGAAAGTATGATGGTTATAAAGTCTCAAACTTTTGTACGTTTTACATAGAAAAAGTTTCAAGTCATTGAATCAGATGCTAAAAGACTTCAAGTCCAAAATAGTAATGTAAAAAAAAGAAAGGTGTCTGTACTAAATAAAGACAGTGTGTTACGAACTGAATTTTATTTGAAAATAATTGAATATGAATTTTCATGTATTGGTATTACAGACTGAATACAAAGCTGAATGCAAAATTTCATATTTGCAATTTATGTTTTATCTTCCTTTTATCATTTTCCGGCATGTACATGTATGAATGTATCGAAATGTTAATTGTCATTGTATAAGATACGATGTGCATATTAAAAAAAACCCGCTGTTTTATCTCTTTTTGGTAAAATTAAGCATTTCTGATACTCCATCATCATCGAAGTGACGATTATATATTTTTTCTCGGCGATTTCATTAACAACAGAGTTTGGAACTTTTGGCGATTTTTTGCCAAATTGCCAGTAAGTAGATGGCAACTTAGCCAACCGTACATAAGTATACTAGTATATACATACTAGTACTGTACTACTGTACCCCTCTGACTGTACTGCCAGGCTGTTGTACCCTTAGAGCATATATACTACTGGAGTTAGCATGGCAATGCTGCCAATGCTGTACAGCGTGACGAGGCAGACAAAGTTTTAATATAGTAGCTTTCTCCCTCTAACTTGCAGTGAAACATATGATTAGGCGAGACAGGGACAGCCATACACTTTCTGCATCCTTGTCTCGCCCAATCATGTTTCACTGCAAGATAGATGGAGAAAGCTAAGTACTACTAAAATTTTGTCTGCCTCGTCACGCTGTACAGCATGCACATGCTCACTTCAGTAGTATATGCTCTAAGGTTGTACCATCTGCATGGCCTGGGGCCTGGCCGCCTGGGTGATAGCGGTTAGTATAGTTTCGTGACTCCGAAAGATAAGGGACAATGCCCGTAGTGCCCGTACCTGGGGATCGTCGTCTGGGACAAGAGCTGGAGGACGAGGTGACGGAGCATACAGACCGCGTAGCATCCATCGGAAGGCCATTGTCGTCGTGGTTATAAGAGCAAAGTAAAGGAGCACGCCGAGCCGAGAGTATTAAGTATTTATAGAGGAGAGCTTTTCTCAATCAAGGCACCTCATGCGTTGTTTTTATCATCATCACCTTGTCGTCGACAACTTTGTACAGCATAATTGTTCAACCGATCAAGGATCGGAGGGTATACGCGGCACAAGTCCCAGAAGAAAAGAATCAGGTGAGCGGGAAAAAAATACTTCTTCGTTCTTCCTTCCGTGTACGCGAGTTAGTCCTTGGTGCTAAGTATATGCGATCGTTAGGCTGTACTACTACTTATATGTACTTAGATCGTGCAGAAAGCGACCGCAGCTTTTCCAAAAGAGGGCTGTATCGAAACGGCGACCAACAAACTCGTGTTTGAGCCGTTTGAGGCGGCAACACCTGCAGGTGTGCGCGTGATCGCTGGGGACGTGGGGACGTGGGGACGGACGGACGGGACGCGAATGCAAGTACATAGTACGTTCTAATAGCTGGGGCTGAAGAAAATCCCGGGGAGGAGAGCTGCAGTACTTATACATATACTTACGTTGTAATTATTGAGTGACTTATAATATATTTATATAGCAGCGGTGTGTGTGTCACCTGTTTGTCGAATAAGTTGTATACTAGTGCAGTCGTCGGGTGTGTTCCCAGAACTCAACAGTTGAAGCTCAATCGTTTGCAGGTACTTTCTAAGTATTATATTGTTTTACACACTTGCCAAACAATGCCAACTCATTTCATTCTCGTCCGCTGCACTGCGCAGTACTTAAGTACTTATCTCTACAACATTCGCCATGCCTTCTCTCTTTTTATATAGCTTCGTGCTCCCCATATAGCTCCCAGATCAGCTGATAAGTTTCGGAGCACAAGTACTTATTATTATACCACCCACCCATCCCATGCCAAATCCCGGACGAGCCGTTCGCGCTGTGGGTGAATGATTGGTGCTCCTTTTTCTTTTTTTCAAAACTCTTGCAAGAATTATACTTAGTTGATCGATGTTCAAAGTGATATCGCATGTTACATATATTATAATATATAACTTAGCTTCCAAGGTGGGATGTCGTTTCTCCTGCAGGGCCACCCGATGGGCGTTGTATAGATATGTAGATGCAAGTTGGACAATCCGTGTGATAAAATGCGATACGATATATGCCTATGACGCAACTCAATTTTGGAAGAGACGCCGTGCAGTAGCAGCAGCAGCGATAGCGGCAATATCGTTGTTAATTGACACTATTGTTTTCCGAAAAAAATGCACGCTTGCGTTCGATAGATTAATATTGATTCTAAATAAGTGTGTAATATTTAATTTAGTGTAGTAGTTGACGGAAGAAAGAAAAAAGAGATGCAAAATCGCTGAACGCAGAGTATTTTTTTTTTTTTTTGGTGCCCACGGAGCGTATAGATATTTTCTCTGCATAGTGATGTGTATATACCAAACAAGTCACGAATATAATCACGTCACGCGCTGCTGAAAGAGCACCGCATCGCATCCATCAGTGTATGCGAATACTATCACATTATTATGTACTTATATGTTATAAGAACATCTATAACCAGCACCAATGCATTAGGACGAGTTTCGGTGCGTCTGTAATTAAACACCGCTGTTGCCCGATATGTAAGCTGACCTTTTCGGCATTTTGCGCTATATATAGGGCCAGCTTAGCAATTAGCATCAAGTGCTAACTATAATACAAGTAAAGGGGGGTAAAAGGGAGGAGAAAATCGGAGCGTGAGCGAGCTATAGGGGTATCAGCAGAGCAGGGAATCGTTATTTTTGCTCAGGTAGGGTACTACTGTGCAGAGTAAGAAGAGTAGAAAGTCGGCAGTGTCAGTACCCACTTGGCACAAGTATACTTGCATGCAGTTGCTCTGTGCTCTCTGTCCCCGTGATATGCGTGCGTCTCTCGAGTATACTTATTAGGTATGTTGCAGCGATACTTGCTTATCTGCATGAGACACCTTCATCTGCCTTCATCTGTTCTGCCTCGCCTTCTGATACTTGTTTGTTGTTTATTGTTTTTCTTTTAATTAAAGCACGTAGTGATCAGCATAGAGTCACCATACATAATACAAGTGCATACAATAGGTGCAGGTGATAGAAATACGCGTGTGTTGTGTGTGCAAGCGTTTCATCGAGCGAGTTATTTCAGAGTGTTCCTTGTAAAGTTAGTGCAAGACTCTATACGTTGTGCGAAGGAAATTTCGGAGCAATCGGAGCATTCGGAGAAAATGAAATGTATAAAAAAGTAGCATATAGCATCAGCAGCAGCAGCAGCTTGAATTTTATATTATATACATCATGGACGCGTCACTTCTGCATACGCATGCATTATGCACTGCAAATCGCGTGAGCACGTCGTTGACAATCCTCTTCTAATTTGTACTCGAGGACCTCGTAAAAGTATACTTCAGTGATCTTGAGTTTGAACACGTGAATTAAGTACCTTTTGCCTCGAGGTGCCTAACATTTTCAACTTTCATCATACGAAGTGCGCGTGTGGGGATTATTCATGCTGCTGTTGAGAGAGTGGTGTTCAGATTGTGATGTTTGTGTTGTTGGCTCTTGTGAAAAGATACACAGGGTATGCAGGATAGATCTTTTATTCAATAGAATTTTCTTGTTCGTTCGTAGTCCAGTGTTCCAGAAGATTATTGTTTTTCTCATGATTCCTATATCTTGATTCCTATATCGTGCTTACATATATTTTTCGACTTTCAATTGTTTTTGTCATGCTATACTTGCTGGACGAATCCACACAGTATAGATCGTTACGTTCCAGAATGAATAGAGTCTTGTAAGAGTTTGTGAAGCCTTGGTAGTTTTCGTCGTCATTGTTGACGATGATACGCGTGGTGTTTCATATTATAAGGTACTAGGGTATTTACGCGTCGAACGAGTCCCAATGGACTTGAATACTTATCTCTCTTTGGTGCAAAGTGGGTAGGAGATGAGTTATAAGTAGAGCTTTTTTCTCTTTTTCTTCCTGTCGAGGGCTGAGTGGCTGACACTCGGCTGTTCTCAACGCACTTTCGATGATGTACTACTGATGACGATGTTATTGAGATGACGCGGGCATTCGCGATAGGACTCTTTTTGGCTCGTTTTGTTTCTTTTTTTATTTATTTTTTTATTTTTTTTGTTTTTGCCGGACATACGCAGCAACACCCGTTCGTCGTTTGTAAAGGCCGCTGTTCGTTTGATCACGCGGCGAAAAACTCTCGAAATTGTCAGTCATTTTTGTTTTCCGGAAATTGAAAATTTCTCTTGTACGAATACGTTTCTACTTATATCTGACTCTGTTTAACCTAAGTTGCCAGTGGCGTATTATCAGGTTTTCTCTCTCTCTCCTTCGTTCGTTCGTCCACTTCACGCGTATAAGTAATACGGAATTTCTGGGAGACCTACTTAATGACCGTACGAGTTTTTTATTTTTACAAGTGATTGAGATAAGAAAGTAAGTATGGTAGAAAAATGGAGCGCGTAGTCGGACGACTGGTTTGCGGAGGGAGTGACTGGCTGGACTATACTGGCGTTAAAATATTCTACTTGCGATAGTTGAAACTCCAAAATATCAGCACGATCATTTTATATTTTTTTATATTTTTTGCTGATCGTTTTTTAATCTTCCTATTGACAAGTGTTTATAATTTAGTCATATAACCAGAGAACCGAAAATGACAACTCAATTAAATTATTTATTTTCCAGGTGCTCGCGCTGAAGGGCCGACCAAAATAAATATAAATGGGTAAATTAAAGAATAAACCCCAGCTGCAGCAGAGTGGTCGGCCTCAGAATGTTTTGCGGAACTTGATGATGCGCGAGTGCAGCGCTCGGGGCTACCAGAAATCAAATAACAAGGAATTTGAGTACCTTGCCGAGTCAAATTTTATTTTGAAGACCCTGAATGAATTGGTGAGTAAATCATTTATTTCTTATTAAAAAAAAAAAAAAAAAATTGACTTCATTTCATTTTTCAGAAATGTGATTTGCCGGGTGTTCCTATATCGACGTATTTGATGGTCTTTAGTCCTGATGGGTGAGTAAAAGTGCCAACGAGAGTTCTACATGTTCTGAAGACAAAAGTTAAAATTTTGCTTTGGTTTGTTTTTTAAAGCACAAAAGTGGCATCGACACATGGAAATCACAAGATTTATATAACAGATATCACAACTGGAAAGAACGTCAAAATTCTTTCTGGTCACCCTCGCACGCCATGGTGTATAGCATTTCATCCAACTTCAAATGATATTGTAGCATCTGGTTGTTTGGGTGGACAAGTTCGTATTTGGGATCTCAGTGTAAGCTTCGTCTTCTTTTTCTTCTACTTTTTGTTACTTTACCTCATGAATTTTCCATTCAATTTTTATTTACGCCGTTAGGGAGGTAGCGAAGTTTGGAATTGCAAACCAAAAAGTCAAATCGCATCGCTAGCTTTTCATCCAGTGGAGAGATTACTTGCTATTGCTACAAATAATGAGATCCATTTTTGGGACTGGGGTAGTAATTCACAGCCGTTCACCTCTATCTCCACCAAAAGTAGCAGGGAAAAAGTGAGGTTTGTATTTTCAATGATTCATTGTTTTTTATCTTATATTTGAAATATAACATTTTATTAAACGTTAAAAAATGCATTATTTTCAGATACGTGGCATTTGATCATTTGGGAAGGAAACTAATTACCGGTATTGAAAATCCAAGCCCTACTTCGCAATGGGATCGACCTCCGATAGAAAATTTAATCAGAACAATTCCCATGTCAAGGTAAATTGATCTGTTTTATACATTCTTACCTTTTGTACATCTGTAATTCAAATTTTTCATTAGATCTTCGTATTACAGAGCAGTGAGGGATAGGTTTTTACAAGTCGATCCCACTGCTCCATCCGAATCAAATAGAGATATTCCACTTCGAAATTTTTTATTAAGACCTTGGTGGTACGTTGACCTAAAGTATACGAACATCCTTAATGTATCATTTTTCATGAACAAGCATAATTCACCTGTGTTTAAATGTTGCAAATTAAGACCCTGTGCGTAAGATGATGCCGAAAAAACATCACCCATAAACTGAAAATTTACTGTTCTAACGTCAGCTTTCAATAACTGTTCGACTCTGTCGATTCGTGTTTTGTTCACACGTCCCTCTGTACAAAGCAATGCACCGTTCATATCAATTGCAATGCTTGTAATACATTCAAAACGTTCGGATGAGCTTTTTTAATTCTTCACAAGTCACTCTTCGTTCGAAAAAATCGACAGTTGTTCGTAAACACCAAGATCCTTTACGATACTTTGATATCCCAACACAGGGAAGCCGGGCGAGGGAGCGTCTTCATCCCGGGACGGCTGCCGGCACCCCCGTCCTTTCGTGGTCCGCAACGAAGACAGGCGAGCGAAGCACCGGCCGAGAGGACAAACGACGACAGTCGAGCCACCAATAATCACCCCAACGCCACCTCGTCTGGATCCGCGTCCAGCAACTCGGACTCGGCCATTGCCACCAACAGTAGTGGCAGCAGCAGCAGTAGCAGCAGCGCTAGTGGCAACTCGCGCGCCGAGGACTCGTCGGCCAGCAACCGCCGCGGCCTCGCCTGGTCGATCTATCAGCGAGAGGCGTCGTCCGATTCGGCTGTGGGAGCCTCGACGAGCGGCACTGCCAGCAGTAATCCGGTCCGTGTGCCCAATATCGTCATCGAGCGGCTGCCCGAAGAGGGCCGACGCAGCAGCACTCCGCCACCAACGTCTCGGCCGCAGCTACCAAGAGTCGAGTCCGACGAGGAAAGCAGCGAAGACGAGCTGTTGAACCTCGACCGCTCGATCCTGGACAGAACGGTGTTGTCTCCGCTCGAGCGTCTCATGTTCTATCGCCGGCTGCAGCGCGATGGCATCTATCGGAGGGTGCTGGTGGCCAACCGCTTGCAGAGGCACAACGAAATGGTAAGTTGTACGTGTAAACCGTGCAAACGGTCGTTCACCACCAAAGTCAATTGGTTTTCAACAGTTGGATCAAATACTGAACAACAATGCACGAAGGAGGGCTGCAGCGAGCGTTCAGTCGAACTCGAGGCTATCAAACAGACTGTCCACAGATCTGAACAATTACTACATACTCGCCGAGGCCTTTGCGCAGATGCTCCGCAATATTCTGCGCACCAGCGTGTACGAGCTGGGCAGTTTTGTGGACGAGCTCCGACGCTCCCTGCGCTGGACGGCATTTTACGGGACAAGCCACGCAAATTGGTCCTACCTGCAGGAGGAGGTCTGCGGCATCGAGCAGAACATTACCGAGTGGCTGCAAAATTTGAGGAAACTGCGCGAGGGCCTGCGCACGCGCGTATCCGCGATAATGTCCGACCCTACCACCCGGGACAACTCTGTACGGCAGAGCTTTGTCAGGGCAGTTGTCAGAGAAATGGAACTTCTGAACAATATCGAGCAGACTCTGTCCAACATCAATAACGACATGGATAGCATACGTCAGGAGATTAATTCGCACTTGGAGACGCCCCATCAGTTGCGCCGGCACATGCATTCACTCGCGAGGGAAGCTTTCAGAGCGAGCCTGAGGAGTTATCAGGTCAGGCGTATACTAGAAACTGATCCGAACGAGGACGGTCAGCCACGGCCCACTCGACGCAGGCTGGAGAGTGATTACAGCCCCGAATACTCGCAAAGTAGCTCGGCGTCGACGACCACCAACAACAACAGCAACAACCCTCAACAACAACAACAACAACAACAAAATCCACAGCAGCAACAACAACAACAACAACAACAACAACAGCAGCAGCAGCAGCAGCAAAGCGCAAGCAACTCTACGACGAGCACATGGCAGTTGCCCGCTCAGCGATTCCCCTTCAACTTCTCCGTCTCGTCTCGATCGGCGTTCCAGCCAACCCGCTCGACGAGCAATCAGCGAAACAGCACCGTCGAACCGAGCCGTGACCAGCCGTCCACCTCCGCTTCCGCTCCCAACGGCGAATCATCAGCTTCGGCCCCGTCCACCTCGACCTCCAGCAACAGAAGTGAGCCGCCCAACTATCCGGGCCCGTCGGGCACAACCAGCAGCATACTGTTGCGCAACCTGCGCCACGTGCAGCAGGTCAACCAGAACAACTTCGACATCATCTGGTGCGCGTTCCAGCTCTGCTTTGACGATGAACCGGCTGGATCGAACAACGACAACGCCGAGAGTGCCAGCGAGCCGATGGAAAATGGCTACTGGCTGTTGGAGGAGAACAGTAGCTCGGACTCGAACAACGAGGAGCCTAATAGCGGTGCTAGTGCTCAAGCCGCTCTCTTGGGGATGAGGCGCAACAACAGTCGCTGGATCCAGCTGGTTGCGTCGAACAGGAATGCGGAGAGTAATCGTCCGGCTAGTGTGAGTTTAATCGCAGTTTTTACATGCATGTGAGTTGAATGTACGTTGAATGGAATTCTCCCAAATGTAAATTAATTTTGTGTGCCCGAGCTTTAGCTTGTCAGATTAATTGATCTAAATATGAGTTTTTCAATACTAATTTGACCAACTTCAATTGTTCGTATAGGTGAGTGGACTCTTAAAACACGTACTCCAATCGATGCTGAATTCTACTCCACCCGACTCCAACGCTACCACTAATAATAATAATAATAGTAGTAGTAATACTTATCCAAGTAGTAATGATAACGGGCTGTCCCCGGAATCGGCATTTTCAACGAGATACGAACAACCGCCTCTTTACCCCTTTAGAAGTTTACGGGATACTGTAAACTTGCATTTGGAACAGAACAGAGCGAGGGAATTAGCTGAAGCTAATCAAAGAACATTTGACAGCACCGACGAGCCTGCTCCTTCAGATCCCTCAGTACAGGAAGATAGTGTTGACAGAACTGCAAGTACTGAGGCACCCAATAATTTTGCGTCTTCGAGTGCTGCAAGTACTGAACCAATAATATCGATAGCTAACAACGGAGGATTATCAGAGCTTCAGTTTTTGGGTAAGTTTTACAAACAAAAAATAAAAAAAATAATATCCAAAAAGTTGTACCGATACACTTAAGCATGATTTTTCTTAGGTCGCCAAATTGTTTATATGCAGCGTCTGCGTCGAGCTCGTTTGGAAATTGATCAGCTGTTGCATGTACGTAATATGTTAGAAAAATTACAAAGACACATGGAGCAAATCGTTTTAAGCTTGGATAGTGATAGAACGTCTACCAATGATGATTCTCAGCCAAGTACGAGCAGGTACGCATTATACTGTTCATTCGTCGTTAAGTAGGAAAAAATTTGTATTTACTTACGTCTCCTTTAAACAGGGGGGATGGGAATCAAGCCTCTACCTCGGGTTTTCAATCATTGGCATTCAGCCCGCAAGCATCTACTTTCAGTAGTCGATTTTTAACTGAGAGTCGTAGCTTTAAAAAAACTCTGTTGGAATATTATCAGAGACAGACTGAAAGAAATGCTGCTGATCAGCCGTCTACTCAGCCGTCTACATCATCATCATCATTTGCTAGCACCTCGTCAGGTGTTGGCACTGAAAATCAACCCAGTACTTCATCGAGTTCTTCACAACCTCGGCCAAGCACGACCTCAAGCAGCGATAACACTGGTTAGTAAATAGAATAACTTGTATTTAGCTAATGTGGTCTACTTTGACGTTAAATTAATTTTGTTTTTTTCCCACAAATAGCAAACTCAGATTTACCAAGTAGCGAAGAACTCAAACAGATGCGCTTTGGAACAGCATGTGAATTCCTAGTTCGTTCTTTCCTGAATTCATCACTTTCTATAACGCCAAATAACGGGCAAGCTGCATCGTCACAGAGACCGGCTTCTTCCTCCACTAGTTCGCCGAATCCAACATCCAATGAACAAGCTACTGCAAATTCGAGCGCTAATACCGCTGCTGGTGCTGCTGCTGCTGCTGCTGGTAATAGTGAAACAAATCCATCAAACAGAAATTATAAATCAATGGTCCTCAACTGCATAGAAAATGAACTTTTCGTGAATTTGTCTAATCATCTAGCAGCTCGCTCGCGCTTTTTGGAATCTCCGAGCAATTTAATTCCACCAAGAGATTCCAGGTAAGTTTACCGATTATTTAGTTACCTCTTTGACAATCAACTTGAATTTTTATGACCAAGATTACTCAAGTTTGTTGTGCAAAATTTTGAAACAATGTACAAATCAATAATATCTCGAACAGATCTAGAAATATGTTTTTTCTTCATCCAAGAATTAACCGCCACCTGCAGATCATGAGAGCGCGTAGTAACAGACGAGCTTCGATTCGATTTCAGCGTCGAATAACCAATATGATAGCTAGAACTTGGTCCAACATCAGCGACGTTAACTTGAACGTCAATGCTAGCGACAATGCCGATGCTAATGCCGGTACGAGCAGCGCGATCCCCACTGAGGCTGATGACAATGATTTCGCTGCATCGATTCACCCGTTGGTTGTAAGGTGAGCACCAGATTGTTGATTGTTGTACAACTGACATTATTTCCTCGTGTCAAGTATTTTAATTTTAATGCCATGCTACAATTTTCTTATTGCAGACTAATGTCGCTGATTCGCCAGCAGATAAATTCGAACCGTTTAACAAACAGCACAAACGGCGGTACCAGCAGCAGCGGCGGCGTCTCCAGCGCGAACCGGGTCCTCGACTCGATAATAGAGAACCGCCGCGAAGTGCAGCGTTTGCAGGCCAGACAGGTGCTCAGTCTGATCGTGGAGCGACTGACGCGCTTCTTCGAGGAGAACCGTCTGGGCGACGCCGACCAGAATCGCAGGCTCTACGAGCAGATCAGAAAAATATTTTTGCTACCCCTCCTTGGCTTGGGACTCGCAGATCTTCTGATCGTTCGGCTTATCACAACATCCAATGGTGATGAACAAGATGTAAATTCGGCTCAAGCTGGTCCTGCAACTCCTGCTGCAAGTAGCAGCGAGACTCGAGCCACAGCGACGCCAGCGACTTCAGCGGCGCAGGCGACACAAGCTGATCACCGTTCGACGGCAGCTACGGTGCCAGGAAGAAGCACACTGACTTTGCGTTCAAGAACAGTTGAGAGAACGTCTGCTTCTGGTTCGTATGTTACGAGGAATGCCAGCACCTTGGGACATTCTGGTGCCAGTGCTCAACAAAGAGCTACTAGCGGTTAGTACATCGATTGATTATTTCGCAAGTGTTGCAAAAAAATTCCACTCTAATGCATTGAATATAACTACAGTAAATTAAGATAAAAACAACAGTTCCGTATGATGTTTTTGTTGAAATGTTAATCGGAAAGGAATAAATATGCCAAAGATATATTATCGTACAATACAATCGTACTCTCTTTTCGTAGCAGGGCCACTCAGAGTAACAGCAGCCAGGCGAAATATGCGAATGCGCACCATCTTCGAGCGCTTCCGTACATTCTACCACTGCATAAACGTACTATTCCCCGACCGGCATACAACAGGAAGCAGCAATAGCACTATTCCAGCAAGTCGTTCGGAGCCCTCCCGTTCCACTGTAAATTCGCCACCGGCCGGTAACAGTGAACCTGACAACGACAATTCCATAGCAAATGATCTTCGTAACGAGATGGCCCTCTCGGCGGAGATCCAGAGCATCATCGAAAGAATCCAGAGTAACAGTACCGCGACAGCCGACTCGAGCCAGCGCTACCAAAGCCGCAGTGGCTCCAACGTTCGTCTGGATAACGACAGCGACGATCGCGATGATGACGATGATTCGCCTCGTTAGTTTCGTTTTTTAATTAACATTATTAATTTGTATTACGAAATGTTTTAAGCAGACTTATTTTTCTTTCTTCATACAGGGCGTTCTCCAGCCAATCCGCCAAACTTCAGGGACGCAAATCAGAACGGACTGTCGTCGTACCGCTCGCTCATTCAGCGCTTCCCCTTCCTCATGGTGCCTCCCTCGTCCCGCAATAATTTCGAGGACATGACCACCCCCCGGATGCGCTCCCTCGCCGATGTGATTCTGAACTCGCAAGCCTTCACCGGCCAGAGTGAGCCTGAGTCTCTCCAGACGAGGAATCCATTCAGCGGCTCCTCTCGCAGCGACGCTAGTCCCTCGTCCACGACCGCGGCTGCGGGCTCGTCCTCGTCCTCGTCGTCGTCGCCAAGGCAGGATCTCAACGTGCCGCTGATACGCGTCAATAACGTTCCTGTGAACGACGCCAATAATGGAAGCAATGGCAGTGGCACTGGGCAGAATAATGATAATTTAATACGAGAGCGATTGCGAAGACTGAGCGCGACGATTCTCCGCATCAACTCTCCTCGTACAATAAGGCTTCGTAACAGAAACGACAGGATTGGCATGGCTGGCGCTGGTGATCGCAGCCCTGTTCGGGGTAACGATAATGCCGATCGGCGGGATGTGCCCGGAATAATTTTAAGAAATCAGGTTTGCATTGATTTTTCATTAACTTTGTATTTGTGTGGTTCTTGTGGCTCTTTAATCATCATTCAATGATTTTCAATACAGACACTCAGAGATCAAGTTGTCCATTTATACCAAGCTAGGCTGGGCAATTTAAATCAGGAACCCGAAAACGATAGTGATGATGTAGAAAATAGAGGTAGGTTTTTTTTGGAACTTATTTCTTTTCCTTTCTAAATAATGAGGTGGTAGTGACAGTGGTAGTGAAATAACAAGCTTCGTGAGATAAACAATACAAGGTACATGCATCCGATTTAACGAAACTTAACGTTTTATACTGATAATGTTAATTGTAAAGTTTGGTGATTTTATTATTAATCATTGATTTTTCGTAGATCGCACAATAACTATGACTTTCAACGGATGGGAAAATCAAAGATATCGAATTCAAGCATGGGACTTTTCTTCAATCCCAGAAATACAGGACGGTAAGTTAATTTACAATTATTTCAAAGTAAGTTCCTATCAAAGAAGTCAATTAAAATATTTTCGTATTTGATTACAGCTAAAAAAAATGTGATAGTGCGCGACTGTAAAATATTCAATGATGCCAGTATTGCCATTTCTTCGGATGGTACATTATTATCAACCGTATTGCCGTCAAGTCGTTCAAGTCCATTGACAACAATAGGTGAGTTAAAAATGTGCAACATGTTAAAAAAGACCAGAACACCTAAAAAACGTACAAGTTTTTTGATAATAGTTGTAGGCTTTGAAAAACACAACTGATCCTTGAAAATTATTTGGGTGTTCCAGTGTTATTGTTCCTCACTTTGTATGATAAAATTTCGAATCTTTACAAGCAAATCGGCTAATGGTCATAATTTTTCTTTAGGTGTATATAGTTTAGAATGGGAAACGTTGGGCGAGAAGGTGTACTCGACTCAAACCGATCAGTCTGTTATTTCGGTGTCAATGTCTCCTACGAAGCAGTATCTCCTAGTCGGGCTAGCCGCGGGACGCATCCACGTGCCCACGAGACCCGCTCCAATAGCCCTGATTTATAAGCTAGTCGAACCTGAGGAGGCGTTACTCGGTACAACGCCGGAACAAACGGAGGGCCTACAGGGCGACGATCCCAGGCGTGACCTCGAGTACCTCTGCTACATAAACGCTTACATCAACGATCTGCATCGTTTGTCCAACCGAACAGACAGAAACCGAAACCCGCCAGCCGGCAATGACACAATCTCGGAATGGAGGGGTCGCATCAGCAGTGCGGCGACGAGGAGCAGTGACGTCGGCGCTGACTCCGTCAAGCAGAATCGGAAAAGTATGGTGCTGCTACGTGAGCTGTTCGCCAGCCAAAACCGCGAGATACCAAATCATTTCAGTCTGAATTGCATTAGGTGGATGCCACAAGCAGGCCAAGGTATGGTGTACGCCACCAAGACGGGTTTGTTGACGATATTGTCATAAGGCAGAGGGTACTGTTTTTCGGTATATGGCTTTAATTGCTCGTTTGGGGTCAAATGTGCCCTGTAACTTGTCCATAAAAAGCGTGAAGCTTTTTGTTACGTGTGATCTGAAAAACTACAAGTTCATTGTAGTTTTTAAACGTATTTTGAGAAGAGTAATTTGAGATTCTAAAAAAGCTACTGAGCTGTTAAGAGCGGTGGTAATTATTCAAAGCAAAGTGTAAAAAGGTAGGGCCCCCGTTTTTATTTCTTGTATTTTCGAACGGACGGTGAGTCAGTAAAGTTTTTGCACTATCGAGACCTTTTTCATGTCAAAAGCAGCTTATTTAATCACGTATTGTTCTTTGAAATCGTTAAAAGAAAATACATGGTCAAATTTTGATGGAAGTAACTATTTCACTTTTTATAGAATAGGCAATGTAGCATAAAAAAATATTTGATGTAAATCTGAATTTGTCACACTTTATCCAGTCCCACTTAATTATTGCACGTATTATCGACTCAAGGACCGACGAGACAGAGCGCGAAATTCGCTGTGGGGCTGTGCCTTAATAAAGGTTACTTTATTTTTTGTTTTTTTTTTTTCGGTATGCTGATACGAAAATCTTTATTTTACGCGACAAATAATAAATTATTGACAGAGAACGCGATTGTATTCATAAATATGAGGCAAAATTTATTAAAATGATCAATTGATTTTGTTATTCAAATGATCAATTGTAGTGCGCATTTAAGAACAAGTATTTTGAATGCGTTGTATTAGTTGTTAAGATTTTGTAACTTTATTCATTAAGTCGTATCAATATGACAACGTTGCGCTATTTTTATAATCAGACTGAATTCAAATTGCGATCTGAGTATTTTTTGATTATACATATTGCAATATACTATTGTGATAGCAATTAGAAACTTAGATGAAATGCACAGGGCTGCAAATGCATTATTCCAAAGTTGGTTTTTTTTCTTTATATTCATTATAACATGCACATCATTGTTGAGTACTGTATTCTATTGCTACGAATTTGTTTTATTTCGTGCCATTTTATTTTACTTTATGCTTACTCAGCAACGTTTATCATTATTTTTTTGATATTGACGGAAATTCTTACCTAAAATACAAAAATATAAATATATATATAAATATTACATTAGACTGCAAAACCATTATAAAAAATAAAAATTAAAAATATCGCCGTACTGTGTACTGTTGAATGTCTTACATCTTGAGATATCTCAAAAAGTGTTAAATAATGTAAATGTATTTTTTGTAGAAAAGGAACGATCATGTGTTGAGCACTAAATGAAAAGCAAATTTTTCAAGAATAAGAATAAGAGTAAAGTTTCTGGAATATTTCTCTGTAAATATATGATAATGGAGTTCCTAATGATTTCTAATTATTCTCAGAGTATAAAGTCAAAGAGGTGAAATGAAACAAAATAATGACAACGAGATGCTTATTCATCTATGTTGAAACACTGACCGTTCCGTGACCGTAAGACCAAATAAATTTTACTTGCTTTTTTTTATATATATATATATATTTAAAAATGCCAATAAATTATACAAATTAATTTGTTATCACCATTATTATTTTTATTATTATTTATAATGAAAACAAACCATTGTCCGAAATTTTTTAGAGTTTCCTACTGTTTTTCGAAACAGGTCGAAACACTTCTTTGTGTTTATGCAATATTTTTACTGCTCTTGATCTTTTGCTTTTTATATAAATATTAAAAATTCTAATAAATTAGTAATAAAAATTAAAATGTCTTTTCATTCAATTACGTCACCAGAACTCATATTTTGTTCACACATAAAGATTAATTGTAAACCCTTATTTTATTTGTATATTTATATATTTATTTATTATATATACGGTCACATTAGGTGATGAGTACACCTCGCTGAAAATAAAAATATCTAAATGGAATATTATAATAAAGATGTTTTATGTACAACAAACATAAACAGAAATTAATCAAGCTTACAGCACTAAGTATATTCAAACAGGAAATTTTTTGACAGTCTTGAATTCCGCAATACTGACATTGCAAAAATCTAATTACGAAAATAAATTGCCAAAAAATTAAGACAAATGTGAACTAGTTTATTTATTGTTTAATATTCGAGCATCATCAACAACGGCAATCGATAAATAAAGAGACTCCTAATGCTGTTAAATACGGCGGATCCAGAGTCAAACACCTTTTTCGAACTAAGTATGAAAGTTGCAAGTAAGTCAATCAAGTCTTTCCACAACGTGTCCAGTTCCAGAGTCTGGCTGTTTCAAGCAAGCGGACAGCATCGCCTCGATCTCATCGTCGATATGTACAACTGGTTGTCGTAGGGCTTGTTCAGATAAGGTTTCAGTGAGGAACGCGAAGGTGCTCATCGCGTTTGCCATGCTGCAATCCACCGATTGTTGATTGATCGCATGCTGCTGCTGCTGCTGCTGCTGCTGCTGATGGACCTCGGGAATGATGGGGCAGGGGATTTGGTGGTACTTCATCTGGTGGAGTTTCAGATTGCCGGTCTGCGAAAACGATCGGTCACAGAAGTTGCACCTGAACGGTTTCTCGCCTGTGTGGCACCTTAGATGCCTCTGCAGCTTGTACCTTGTGGCAAACTGTTTTCCGCACTCCATGCAGTGCAGCGTCTGGTCCTGGATGCTCATCAGTTCGCTGCCCAAGACGGCTTGGTTGTTGATGGAGTGGTAATTTATTACGTGGGACTTGAGCGAAACTTTGTAGCGAAACGATTGGTGGCAGTTGGCGCACTGGAACAATTTCTTTCCCTCGTGAACTTGATTGTGCTTCGTCATGACTTCAAGTTGGTTGAAGGACATGTTGCAGATCTGTTGGATAAATTGGGACCTCAATTTCATAAGAATCCTTCAAAGTGTTTTAGAATAATGAAGAAAGGATGAACTGGACCTACCTTACAAACGTAAGGCCTTTGTCCTGTGTGAATCAGTTTGTGCCTGTTTAAATGGGCTAGGCACCTGAAACTTTTCCCGCAAATATGGCATATTTGTTTCCTCTTGTTTACCGTGTGCACTCGTTCGTCAGGTTTTTCAGTCAAGCTGGTATCTTTTAAGTGACACAGCATATCCTGCAAAAGTTTATCGAATTTTTAATGGAATTTTCAGAAGCCTAAAAGTTACTTGATTTTATTACGTGACGAATTTACTTGACCAACTTGCGCGTTTTCACGTAAAAGATTCGGACCAACTTTTTACCGCTTGATTAAATTTAATTTTTGTTTAGCCTTTTACAATTGTGAAATTTTTTTAAAAAAGCAACAGTTGTTTCAAACTTTTTAATTTTTTTGTACTTTGAGAAAAAAGAACTTCGACAGATGGAAAAGTATTTGCTTTTTTTTATTAACTTTGAATATATTTTGAATAAAATTTATATTTAAATAAGTTTCAACTATACCCTGAATTCGTAATTTTCTTTAATTATTTATGAACTAAATAATAATCAACTTTGAAAAGTATTCAAAAATTGTTCAATTTTTTTTTTTGTTGTGAATTAATTTGACTTAAATTTCTAATTATTTACTCCCATGTTGATTAAAAGATTTAATCTCAAATTTGTTGCGATATTCAAACAAAAAAATTACGAAAATTTAGAAAAAAAGCAAGTTAATAACATTTAATGATTTTTTGGAGTCTTGAAAATACACAAGTGATGGATTTTACCTCAGCAAAGTTAATGTCCAAAGATGGTGCAGCAAGTTGTTTTTGCACATTAGCTACCATCAAACAGAATTCATCAAAAACACAGATTTTTCGCTCACAGTCATTGCAAACATATTTAGAAAATGCATCTGCAATAGAAATGTTGATTATCTAAAACAAGAGAAAAATATTTATTCGTCAAGATATGTACGAAATGATAAATTGTTGTAATGTTTCTTTCATCGCATAAACTCACATCTTTTGCAAAATATTTATTTATTATGGCTATAATCACTGAACCCTTTATTTTATCTTGAAAGAGATCTGTGCCCAATTGGTTTTCCTTTCCACACATTCGACACAATCTTAGGGTGTTTACTTTATGAAGCATCATTTTTGTTCAAAGTGAAATGAATATTTACAGGTATTGCAATGAAATAACTGTGTTTATTTACAAAGTTATCTGGTCTCTGATTTTGACACTTGTGTTTTTACACTTTGTGCATAATTCATGTAGAAATAGAAGAAACCCTTTCTATCAACCGAGTTCAATCCGCTAAATTTAAATAGCAAAATATTTTAGTCCCATGCTCTAATCAATTAATTTATTGGTTAATAAGTAAATAAAATTTTCAGTAGAATTTATAAATATTTCAATTTGATAAAACAGTTCAATTCAAACATTTGACTACCGCTAGAACATGTACATGGATGATTTCACAAAAGCTCAAACAGTTCATGAAGCCTATGGTTAAAAACAAGGCATTTAATTTTTTTTTGCTCAGCCGTAAGATGGAATGAATATGAAAAAATGTCATTGCAGTAATGCGAAGCATTTAAAAATCTCATTTCTAGCGGTTTACACTGCCTAAGTTATATCGTTTTAATTTTTTCAAGATGTATTTTTCAAAAATCTGAACCTTCTAGCACCCTCTCTAGTCATTTAGGACGATACAAGTAATTTTGAAAGTGTACAAGGCGTTCCAATTGTGAAGCATAGTTTTGACACTATTGAAAGACAATCGCGATTTAGTAGGTCCATTCTTTGAAATTTGGATATGACAATTTTGTATAGTAGAGCGAACAAGCATATCGACCGTTTTTTTTCAACTTGAAATTCGAATGCGGCTAGTTGGAAGTATTTTAAATTATCAATGAAGTGACTATAGTGTACAACGAATTTTGGTATGCATATGTACACTGCCTGACACTTATAAGTTCTTATAACTGTCGCACTGCACTTACCTACACTCATATCAATGGATGTATCTGATCATCAGATCAGATTCTGATGATAATCGAATGGACAGATATAATCGTAGGATCAAAGTGTACCAAACTAAATTTCGTTAAAAAATTATTTATTTAAGTCAAAGAGTTTTTGTTCCGATGTCTTTGAATCTTTGTCTGCTTTTACAGTACAACGAATTATTATTGTTCCTTTAAATTTGTTTCTGAATTTTCCTTTCTTCTCACTCTTTCTATTTTTGTCTATTTATTCATCTGATTGTCTGATTTTATGTTTTATTTCTTTTTTTTTAAAGTCTCTACTACTGTATCTCTATCACTATGCAAAAAGCCTGAAATATCTATCCCTACGAGTAAGCCCTATTTTTTTAGGTATCTTTTTGGTGCATGGGTCGGCTTGAGTCTCTAAATTTATTAACAATTTCAGTATGTTTGAACAGATGCTGGAACGTTAACCGTCGAAAGTTCGATTGAGTTTACGCTCAAATTTATTATTGTCGGTAAATTTGAATTGAGTCATGAGTTGAGAGAATTGAAACTTTGAATTTTAAGTGAGATAAAGATCCTAGTTGATCATAAAACATGAAATTTTCACTGAGTTGCGTAAAATGTTCTTGCAATATGTGTAATAAAAGTACATATACAAATTGTTTACAAGAAAGGTTGTGTGTGGCGACCAGGATGGGGAAAGGGGGGGCGGGGGGGGGGGGGTACAAAAATGTCCAAATGATCGCTCTTATAGCAGAAATATAAATCTTAATGTTTTACAAAACTCTTCTTTTAACTGCTTGGATCAAATAATTTTGTAATTCCTTCAAATTGCACACTGATTTTTCAACAAACGTAGGAGTCGCACTTCATCTAAGCTTTTAAACTTTTGCTGCGTAATATTGATTACTTATTATCTACTGAAAATATTAGAATATTCTGTCTATCTGTTCTTGACGTTAAAAATTAACTTTTTTGGAGTGTGGCCCGCTGGCGCTTTCTTCCATTACGTTCATTATGGCATTTAAAATGGTCCTAAATTTTGAGGAAAATGTTTACTACATATTTAAATGTTTCATTATATTTTCTATCACAATCATAACGTTTATGCGTGTTAATTTCTTACATCTATTTTGTAGTGTAATTGTAAATTCACTGAATAGTCAAGGTTTCGGCAAATAAAGCTCTGTTTCTTGATTTAACACAACGATCGCGTTAACTAGCGCCACTCAATAAAAAGTAAATAATTTTTCATCATCGTTTCAAAACTCATAACTAATAACCGTCATCAAAAATTAAGGCTTCAGTGATTTCTTGATAAAAAAATAGTTTTGAAAAAAGCCGATTACCCCCACTAAAGTGAACCATTCATCAAATACCAGTAAAATAGTTTATCATTCATGTCAGAATAGCTGTGTGTAAGTACTTATGTGTCAAAACTTTCCACCAGTATAGAAAATTATCAACAAAGATTGCTGTGCATTTTTGGCATCCGAGCAAGAGAGTGTGAGGATACAGAATATAAAGCTAAATGATCAGACAGTTAGCTCATAGTCTCACAAAAAGTATATAGGGTGTAAACTGTTGATTAAATAACATCTAAGACATCGTAATTGATTTACAAACAATAGAATGCCCAAAGGAGAGTGCAACGACTGTTCCAGTAATAATTATCAATTATTTGTTTATTTATTTATAGATCTTTGAGAACTTGGACTTACACAATTAAATGTTTGATTCTCAAATAATTTTTAAGTAAACTCATTAATAAGGGTATATTGTAATATCGAAAAAAGAATCTCAGTCGAACTTGGAAAAACATTTTCTAGTTCTGTACCCAAATATTAGACCATGACTTGTGTAACATAGTAAGTCCTCGTGGTTCATAATTTTGAGATCAACAATTTGCATACCAAATATTGTTTTAACTATTTATATAAGGCTGGATAAATTATTCTCTCACATATCAATACAGCCACATTCAACAAAGAACAAACGATGTTTTTGACGATTTTAAGGTATGTAGTTTATTATCAACAAATAGATATACACAAAAATAGTTATATTTTTCAGCCAAATTGCTTATGATGATCATTTCAATATTATTGTGTGATATTGTCAGATGTACAAGATTCATCGTAAATTTTTTAAAAACTTTTCATCGAATTTATTTATCAATATATCGTGTAAAAGTAAAAATAACACTAATTTCTTCCGACAAATTTTCAATTTTCATCCGATTTTAATAAACAAAGGCTAGACTGAACATCTACAAACTCACCATCTTTTACAAAAAAGTCGTATTTAATGTTAAATATCCATTTGTTCATAAAAATCCAAAAAATGGTATAAATAACGGTAAAAAATTAATTTTTCTTAAAAATATGTCAGAAATGTTTTTTACAGTATTTAGAATGAAAATATATCATTTTTAAAAATATCTTTATGTGTTTATGTGTGCTTGTGCGTGTGTCTGTGCATTTAATCACTCATATCTCAGAAATCTGACGGTAGATTCCAATGATTTTAGGATTACAATTGCTGCTCGGAAAAAAATTCAAGGTTCATACGTTATTAAGGTTGTCAAGGAGAGGCTTTAATTTGCAAACTGAGAGGTTTACGGTACGAGCCGTAGGCGAGGAACATAACGAGGTTCGTGAAGAAGCCTTTACGTTCGAGTTACGAATACTATTTTTCTTACCGAGGGTGTTCCAGGGTTCCAAAGAGGCCCGAGGTAGGAAAAAGTTTATTTGATTTTCTCAATGATTTTATCTAACGGAGCACTAAAATAGCTGCATTTACCACTTTGAATACACTCCTTACCTTATTCTGTTTCGTTTTAATCGAAGAAGTACTAAAATTTTGTTGAATAATCAGTCGTAACTCAGAAACCCTCCGAGGAACGTTCTATAATCTGGGGCAAGTGTTTGTTTTTATATCCTTATATCGGTTTAGTTGCAGAATTTACGTTTCATGCCCCATAAAGGTTGTTGGAACGATTTTTGACGTTTATAAAACGGTCTTCTTTTATTTCTAGGGTGAAAATCTTTTAATTCGATGTACTTAATACTTTTATCAGACATATAATTAAAATAGCTTTATTCTTCATTTCAAATCATTTTTCCACACACTTTTTGTTCATTTTTTTATGAAAGATGTATTAAGATTTTTGTGAAAAATAAGTCATATCTCGGGAACCGATCGACAAATGTTTATTATCCAGAGATAAAAATGTTTATTTTCTAATCGCGTAAGTACGCTAGCCTAGCACAGCACATCTTTGGTAGACGACATACATGTTGTCTGTGCAATAATCAGTTATATCTCAGTATTCCCTTGGATGATTTTGATTAGAGTTGTAAAAATTCAGTGAATATCATGGGTTTATTATTTTGAAGTTGAAGTTTTATGATTGGTGTCAGAAATTGTATCTGAAATAGATCCAGCAATCAAGAAAACAAAGTTAGCAAAAAAAAAATAGTCGAGGAAGTTCTGTGCCAATAAATTGGCAGCGGTTTTTATATTATAATATGTTCACGTTTTAATGTCACATTTTTTGTTAAAATCGATGCAAAATTTGCTCGAAGACTAAGAACTCTCCATGCACTGATAATATGGCCCGTCACTTGGCGACTTTTAGCCGGAAGGAAAAAAATAGTCCAAAAAAAGATTGCTCAATCGGTTCACAAATTGATTTGAATCATTGCAATTGAGAAATTTAAACTCTCGATGATTAGAAAATTAAAGACTAAATAGAACACGTACTATTGTTAAATATATCATACACTAAATGACTGTCTCGATCCTTTTTCTACCTACACCCACTACGACACTGTGTCGTATCGAAACACCATAATGTTATTTGTATCATTTCGAAAAAAAAAAAAAAAAAAAAAAAAAAAAAACACCCCCTCCACCCCACACCCACGAAACCCAACACCCACTTTTGAAAGAGTTATCGAAAAACAAAATGTCAGGTCTATGCCCGCACTCCTCGATCCCGGCTTGACCCCCTTAAGACGGCACACAAGCACACCAAGACGCCTCTGAGCGAAATCTGATAAGGCAGCAGAAAAATTTCCTCGTCCACCCGTCGGAAGGTGCACTTTCGACGGACAAATCAAAAATAAATCCATAAGAAAGAACGAGAGAGGGAGGGATCGAGCAACGTCAGGCCGACCGCGAGCTGCGCGGGGAGCGCAAACATTATATCGAACATCGGGACTACCCCGTTGTATACACGGATGGTTCCGCCCAAACTTGCCCAGGATCGACTTCAAAAATGATTTTCAAAAGAATTAAATGTTATCCACGGCAAATATCAAAAGCGACGTTAATCCAGAGTTTTTCGGTCCAAAGATGTAAGAAAATTTTCTAATGGCGAATTATAGTCAATTTATGAAAGAACAAGTCCGTCTCTCTCTCTCTCTCTCTCTCTCTCTCTTTGATAGCGATTTTATTGTGAATTAACGTTCTTGACTATTAATGTATTCAACTTATTTATGTAAAGCTTGTGTTTTAAATGTATTCTTGATGTGATCGTGATAGCCTGTATTCGAAATCTATTATAATTTTGTACCTGAGCACAAGTAATAAACCAATCTATCTATCTATCTATCTCTCTGGTACCTGTTTGGGTGTGCTGTGTGTTCTTACGTAGCTTGAATAAAAGCTGGGATCAAGCACTATCGATTAAAAAAACGTTCATTTAATGTCTGCTACCGTTCGAAAGTTACAGTTGTTTCGAGAAGAGGAAAAAAAATCTCCAAAAATGAGATTTCATGGATCGTTATTAAAATCGCGACAAATTTTTATTAGTTGTACGAAATTCAACAAATTTGTATTTAAATCGATGGATCATCGTTCGTTTCAGCTTTCATTCGAGCAGATAATGCTACTGGCGTTGAAAGTAGAACCATGACCGTTTACCGATGTGTTTCGCGAAAAGAGGATAATTAGACCAAACGCTGAGACGCGTGTCCGATGCACAGAAGCATGATACGAGACACCTTGAGTATTGGGATGGACGGAGAGGATATTTCGACTTTGAAGAGCACGTACGGATCGTAGACACGATTGGGATGTCTTTGGGCACGCGATTCTTTTTGTACCAACAGAGAATGCGGAAAAAAAAAAAAAAAAATTTCCACTAAAACAGCATCTGAGATGATTGCAGATCGGAAACTGTTCAGCATCCGAAGGCCGAAGTTGCGGCGGAACGGCCCGTATGTATATGCAACAAAAGACGCGCCGCGGCCTCGGCGTCCCGCGATGCACTTTGGGATCTGCATGCACCGGCGCGAGAGTGGGGAGCAAAGTGCTCCTGTCGGCCGTCGGGCGCCGGCCGCGCGGGAATCCGATCTTTCTGCTCCGGGTACAGGCAGGAGGATGGACCCCGAAAAGCGCTGGACGGGGGGAACAAAAAGTGCCGAAAATTTTGACGGACGGGACGAGGGTGCCGTGCTTTTTTGCTTTCGGCCGTTTGCGCCGCCGCGTGCTTCGGCACCGATGACGCGCGCATGGCTCCGAGGCGCGGCCGACGATCAACGATCGACGGATCCCTCCCCAAGGGGGTATAAAAATCAGGGCCGAGCGAAGGGGACCGCAGCAGCAGCACTCGGCGCAGGGATCAATGGTGCGCGGCGGGGGGCGGTTCAACAACCTTAGATCCACTCGATGCCGCGCCGCAGCCATTCGCGTCTAATATATATACACAGCACGCGACCGTCTCTCTCCGCGCGCGGCCCTCGACCGAAATAGAGCCTCGTGCTGTGCCTTGTATATCATTCGTACGCGTAGGGGTAAGTGAGGGTATTGTTGTGCTTGTACCAATTATTGCGGAACTCTCAAATAGTGCCTATATTTTAATTCAAGTGATTAGTTATAGAGAAT
>JAPYYV010000588.1:0-34308 GCA_030522625.1 Copidosoma aretas
TGCAGAGGGGTCAGAGCGCCTGCTGGAGCGGCTCGACGAAAATGGCGGTGATCCTGCAGTGCAACCTCAGCAGGTGCGAACTCGCGCAGGACTTGCTGGTCCAGCTTGCGCGTGACCGGCGTGGGGACTTGCTCATTCTGAGCAAACATTTCCGCACGCTTCCGGCCCGTGGAGGGTTCGGCGACAGGACTGCTGTCGCGGCCTTGGTGATCCGATCCGACAAATTCTCTGTCTCCAACTCTGGAGTCGGAGTGGGGTTCGTGTGGATCCGGTGTGGTCGCGTCCCCTACGTAAGCTGCTACATCTCCCCTAACATCACGATGGACGTCTTTCGGGGCCGGCTTGCCGCTCTCGATGATGCTATTCGTGAGTGCAGGGGGAGTGGCAACGTGGTCCTTGCCGGCGACCTAAACTCCAAGGCCACCGCTTGAGAAGAGTCGAGAACCGATCCCAGAAGACGAGCGGTGTCGGAAATGTCCGCAAGGCTCGAACTTATCGTCTTGAACTCTGGTGATACAGCAACGTTCAGGAGAAGAGGCACCAGGGGCTCGATCATCGATGTGACACTAGCGACGCCGCAAGTTGAGGCGCGGGTGTCAGCCTGACGGGTCCTGGAGGACTACTCTGCGAGTGACCCTAGGTGAGGAACGTGGTGCTCATCCACGCAAAGCGCTTCGTGCGCGCACCACCGGATGGAACGTAGCGCGGCTTAACCACACCGCACTGCGTAATGCTCTGGCTGATGCACCGCCTCCCGCCGATTTAAATAAGATCACGAATGCGACGGAGGTCGAGCAGCTGGTGGATGGTACCATGAGACGTATTATGAAATGGTGTGATGCGTGTATGCTCAAAAGGGCTGTCATGTCAAAGCGGAGATCGAGCTTTTGGTGGACCAAGGAAATAGCGTGCCTGCGCAGAGAAGCCCAGCCCCTCCGCCGTGTCTCGATGCAACGCGGATGTTGCGGAGACGCGGGGGAGTCTGTCGCGGCGTTCAGGGATGCGAAAAAGAAATTGGTGAGGGCCATCAAGGTGAGCAAGCGTAGATGTTGGCCCGAGCTCATAGCCGACATCGACAGGGACACGAGGAGGTTTGTTCATAGAGGAGGTGATCGACGCCCTTTTTCCAGAACACCCTAAGGAGAGGCGTCGGGCCATTCCGGCCGGTAAGGTGCTACTCTTAACCCTTAAAGAAATAAGGAGGGTTGCTTCGGGCCTGCCGGGTTGCCAGGCCCCCGGTCCAGATGAGGTACCGTCCGAGGTCCTTAAGGCGGTGGCTGAGGAGCGACCACACGTTCTGCTGGACATGTTTAACGCGTGCCCTCGCGTCGGCGTGTTTAGTAGGCGTTGGAAGATCCAAAGGCCCGCCCTATTGGACAAGGGCAAACCCCCCCCCCCCCCCCTGACCCCGTCGTCATTTCGGCCACTTTGTATGCTGGACAACACAGAAAAAATGTTGGAAAAATTGATCCGAGGTCGTTTTGGTACGGATTTCGCGAGGGTCCTTCAACCGTGATGGCTGTGGCCGAGGTTCTGGAGGCTGTCAAATGGGCCTGGCAACCCTCTCATAAGACGAGAAGTGCCGTGGTCCTGGCGACGCTTAACGTGAGGAACGCCCTCAACTCGGCAAGATGATCGGACATGAGGGAGGCGTTGAGGAGCAAGAATGTACCGGACTATCTCAGAAGGATCCTGGATAGCTATAGTTAGGATCGGGTACTCCGGTACAACGCGACCGTCGGTCAGAGAGAGAGGCGTGTGTCGTCGGGCGTCACTCAGGGTTCAAACCTTGGCTCCGACCTCTGGAACCTCGTGTACGAGGGGCTTCTGCGCCTAGAAATGCCTCCGGGGGTCGGGCTGACGGGCTTGGCTGATAATATAGTGTTGCACGTTACAGCGAGACCCCGTGAGGGGGCCAATCGCAGAATACGGTGAGCCGTAAGGATAGTGGCGGAATGGCTTCTGGTCTACGGCTTTAAGCTCGCGATAAAAAAGACGGAGATAGTTGTCCTTACCAGGTAAAGATGGTTGGGCAATGACTTTCGCCTAAACATTGCGGGTAAGGCGGTCTGCGCGAGTCCGACAGTGCGCTACCTCGGGGTGTGGGTCGATTCTCGGCTCACCAT
Source organism: Copidosoma aretas (assembly GCA_030522625.1). NCBI lineage: Eukaryota > Metazoa > Arthropoda > Insecta > Hymenoptera > Encyrtidae > Copidosoma > Copidosoma aretas. Next base: position 2,127 of record JAPYYV010000588.1, read on the forward strand.
CGGGGAGCACATCAGAAGGGTGGTAGAAAAGGCGACCAAAGTGGCGGCGGCGCTAGCTAGGTTAATGCCGAATATTGGCGGCCCGCAAGAGTCTAAGAGAAGAGTTCTCGCGACGGTTGCCAACTCCATATTGCTGTACGGCTCGGACGTGTGGGTGGATGCGCTGGCGAGACGGAATGTTCGGAAAAAGCTGACCTTGGTACAGCGTCTCGGATCTCTGCGGATCGCGTGTGCTTACCGCACGGTCTCCTTTGTAGCTGTTATGGTGATTGCGCGAACGATCCCCGTCGTGTTATTGGTCAGGGAGCGCAGGGAGAAATTTCTGTCTCCTGGTGCCCGAAATGATGACGACAGGCGGGAGAAAACGATGACTACGTGGCAACGGGAGTGGGATAAGGCCGCTGTGGGTAGATGGACGCACTGGCTGATTCCTGACCTGCGACCGTGGATTTGGCGAGATCACAATGAGGTTAATTACTTCCTAACTCAGTTTCTCTCCGGGCACGGTCAGTTTGATGTCTATCTTCATCGGATGGCGGTGAAAGCTCTCCCAGATGCGACTACTACCCTCTGATGGATGATATCGTCGAGCATACGTTCTTTGTGAGCGCAAGGTGGCACCGAGAGCGCGAGCTTCTTGCGGACCATTTGGGCATGGTACCCACGCCTGAAAACATCGTCATCAAAATGCTTAGCACCAAGGACGCATGGAGGGCCGTGGATGACTATGTCCTGTCGGTTATCTGCCTGAAGATGGAAGAAGAAAGGGCCGCTGAACGCCGAGTGGGGGCCTCCACGTAGGTGGTGCCCGGGGCTGCGCGGCCAGTGAGGAGGCAAGATATTTTGTGCGTATCTACGTTGCGCTGAGCCTTGTGGCTTATTAGAAAGGAGAAGCACCGAACGAAAAACAGGCGTTCGCAAAACTAACCTTCGGTGAGGCTGAACACGGATGTTGCCCTCTAGGGACCTCACATCCTTTTCATAGCGAGTGTAGAGCACGGCTCGTGCAGATCTAAGCTGCGCTGACGGCAAAGTCGTCATCAGCAAAGAAACGCACGTTGCCCAAAAGCTGGCGGATTAGAAGGTTGGACGAGATGTGCTGACCCAAGGGACACCTCGTGCCCTTTTCAGGGCTCGTGGTCGGTCGGCACATCCCAGCGACTAGTGTTTGAGCTTGCTCGACTATGCTGTGAGGTACGATGTCCTCCCTGGTCGCTCCACCCTGAAGTAATGCTAACGCGGTTTCGGGGTGGATCAAAAACCACGCGGCATGGGGGGGGGGGAATTAGTGAGTATTCAGTGGTCTAAAGAAAAAAAAATCCACCATTGCACTAGTCCCACACTACTGCTTTCCCTGCGGTGGTCGTACATGCATTTCCCCTCCCACCACGGAAAAAAAAAAAAAACTCTACTACTACTACTGCTACTTCCACTACTCATACAACTACTGCTTTTATTACTACCACCACTGGTCGTTCAATCACTATTACTACTACTACTTTGACTGCTACTACTATTGTTACTACTACTACTTCTCCTACCACTAGCACTACTTCTACTACTACTACTCCCACAACTACTTTTACTACTTGAACTATCACTTCTACTATTACTGTTACTCAATCTACTACGACTGCTTATACTACTACTACTTATACAACTATTACTATCACTACGACTACCACTACTACTACTAATACTACTGCTATTATTACTACTACTACTACTACTACTCCTACTACTACTACTACTACTACTACTACTACTACTACTACTACCACTACTACTACTACTACTACTACTACTACTACCAGTCACTTGAAGTGTTGGGTTATGGGGATAAAGTTTATTTATTTATTAATAAACATAATTTCAGTAATTTTTCTACTGGTTGGTTACTTATTCGTATATTAACCTTTTATACCTAGGTTTCTTTGATTTTGGGGCTTAAAGTACGGGTTTATTGGTATTTAGTTAATTCGTCTATTAATATTAATTTTTTTAATAATTTGTTTACTGTATGGTTAATTATTGATATATTTACCTGCTATACGTAAACACACTTCATTTAAGCAGCTTGGCTGACTAGGTTATTGAGATAAAGGTTATTTATCTAGTAATAACTATTTATTTTGATCTTTTTACGGATTGGTTATTTTATAATTTACCTTTACTGCATAGAGTCATTTAGTTCAAGCTTTTTAAAGTACTGCGTCATTGGAGTTAAGGTTAATTATATATTAATGGATAATTTTTAATACAGTATATACTGCTTGGTTAGAATTTATTATATTTACCATTATAGGTAGGTTTTTTTGGTAAAACAAGCTCAAAGGGCTAGGTCATTAAGATTAAGATTATTTATAGTACTGAACAGTTTGTTGATAATTTATTCACTGCTTAGTTATAATTTAATATATATTTTTTTATACGTAAGAGTATTTAGATAAAGTCACTTTGAATACTTGGTCATTAGCATTAAGGTAATTTATCGATCAGTAAAAATTTAATTGATAATTTATTCACTGCTTAGTCATCAATTAGTACATTTGACTCGTACACGCGGTGTTCTTTGGTGATAGACACTTGAAAAAACCTGTTATTGTGAGCAAGGATGTTGTAGTCGCTCACAGTACTCGTTTATCAATACAATGGTTATTTGTTTATTAATAAATTGACCGTATATTTACTGCTTGGCCGTTTATCAAAGTTTCAACCTCTTATATGTTAGGTTATTTGATAAAAGTCGCTTTAGGTACTGGGAAACTGAGGTAAAGGTCTTTTATTTATTATTAAATAATAATTGATAATTTATAAACTGCTTCGTTATTATTAAGTACATTTACCTCTTATGCGTACGGTCATTTATGTGAAGACATTGAAAGTAATAAGTCGTTAGGATAGATTATTTATTTTTTTTTTTAAACTTATTCATAGTCAAAATACTTCTTCCTTTATACTAAGTGTATTTACTTTTTTTACGTAGGGTTATTTTGAAAAAATCACATGAGGTCCTGGATTGATAAAATTAAGGTCATTCATTCATTAATAAATAATTTATTGATAGCTCAATTACTGTTTGGTTATTAGTTATTGTATTAACCTTTTATTTATATAGTTATTTGGTAAAAGTCCCTTGAAATACTGGCTTATGAAGATAAATGCCATGTAATTATTGATCAAAATTTCATGAATAACTTATCAACTCCTTGGTTATTATTAAAAATTTTCTCTTTTCATACGTATGGTCATTTAGCTGAAGTCGCTTAAAGTACTAGGTTGTTCGGATAACAGTTTTTGTTTTTAAAAAATGATTTATTTATGATCTGCTAACTGCTTGGATAATTATAAATATATTTTCCTTTTATATTTAATATACTGTCCAAGTCCCTGTTGACATTAGTTTCCCAATTCTGACTGAAATTATGTAAACTTCACTTAGTTCATCTTTAATACTTCAGTTTAGATTGGCCTGTGGCTTAGCTATCATGGCGATCATCCATCTTCACTTAATTTGTTATATTTTTATACATGCGTTTTCATAGGACTACTAGTCAGTTAAGTTCTTTAACTTTTAATTTATCATTCATCTATACTTATTGTTGAAGTATTTTTATGACATGCTTAATTAAATTGTTTTTGTGACGCATATCAACTTGATGTACTCAACATGTAGTTTAAAGATTATTGTCTTTGAAAGGAGTAGGAGTGCTAGAGGTACTTGTAGGCGGGTAACTATCATACCATCATTCTATTACTTAACATTTTTCGGTTTTAAATGTATACTGTACATGTCGAATTTAGTCCTGATGAGGCCAGATAAAATGGCGAAACGTTAATGTTCGATTGTCACTATAAAACACTATTCTACACAAGGCTTGTTGTTGTTCATTCAATTATTTATTTATAATATAATATTTAAGTTATATATTCTTTAATTCTTATTTAATAATTGATATGTGAACCTCTTTAATGTATCGCTATTTTGTTAAAGTTGCTTGCAGTACAGGGTCATTGGGATTAATGTCATTTTCTTCTCAATAAATAATTATTTGATAATTTTATTTACTGTTTGGTTATTATAAATAACTCCCTCCCAGTCGTAGCGCAATTTTGTTAAAGTCATTCAAACTACTGGGTCGTTGGGTTGGAGGTTTTTTTTTTAAAATCATTTATATATGATTTACTTACAGCTTGGTTATTATTAAATATATTTACCTCCTATACGTAGGATGATTGCATCTAAGTCACTATTAAGATTTGAGTAATTTATTTTTGTATGTAATGTATTTTTAAAAAAATTTTTGAAAGTGATAGTTAATACATTTACTTTTAAACTTAGGATTATTCGATTAGATCTTACTTGGAGTAGAAGGTCTCTGAAATTCAGGTTAAATACTTATTAATGAATAATTTACTCATGATTTATTCACTGCTTGGTTAGTAATTACCGTATTTTACATAGATGCATAGAGTTATGTGGTTAAAGTCACATTTAATTCTGAGTAATTGAAGTAAAGGTTCTTTATTTATGAATAAATAAAGATAAGATAACTTATCTATTGCTTGGTAAAAGTTTAATATATTGATGTCCTATACGTAGAGTTATTTGGTTAAAGGGACTTGGCATACTAGGTCATGAGGTTATAGGTTGTTTATTTATTAATTAATCAATAACTGATCATTTATTTAATGGTTTAGGAGATAACAAATTTATTTAATTGTTTTACATAAAATTAATTAGCTTAAGCTGCTCAGGATACGCGGATATTACAGTTATGGATCAAGGTTATTTATATATTTATAAGACATTTATCGATAATTTTTTTTCTGCTTAGTTATAATTCAATATAACTACCTTTATACGTAAGATTATTAAGTGTAAGTCGCTTTTAGTACTATGTCATTAGGATGTAGGTCACATATTTATAAACTCATAATTCATGATAGATTTATTGACTGCATGGTCATTAAGTAATCTATTAATCTTATCAACGTAGTTTTTTTGGGTAAAGTCGCTTGAAATTCTTAGTCAAAAGCATTATAGTTTCTATTTATTATTTATTAATTTATTATTAATTTACTTACTGCTTGGTTATTTATTGACATTCTTACCTCCTATACGTAGGGTTATTTGGGTTATGTCAATTGGAGTACTAAGTCATTGAGATCATGGTTTCTTTAATGAATAAAGAGACTTAAATAATTTATTTTTGGCTTAGAAGTCAATTTATATATTTACCTTTCATACGTAGCTTTAATTTGTTAATGTCGCATAAAGTACTGGCTTATTAGTATAAGAGATATCCATTATTGATTTATATTTTTACTAACAATTTCTTTACTGCTGAGTTATTAATTAATATATTGACCTTTAATATGTAGCGGTTTTTTGTTTAAGTCACTTGCAGTACTAGGTCATTAACATTGGTGTCATTTACATATCAGTGAATAATTTATTGATTATTTATTTACTGCTTAATTATTAATTTATATATGTTTCTCTTGGACGCAGATGTATTTGGATCAAGTAGCTTAAAGTACTGATTTATTAATCTAAAGGTATTTATTTATTAATAAATTGGTAATTACTTACTGCTTGATTCTTAATTCAACATATTCCCCTCTTATGAGTTAGGTTATTTGCTTAGAGTCGCTTAAAATACTGAAACGTCAATATAGAGGCCATTTACTTATTTTTTAATGTCTCTGGGAGTACTGGGTCAGTAGGATAAAGTTTTTTTTAATAATAGAGAGTTTATGTATTATTTATTGACTGCTTGGTTTTTTATGAATATATTACGTTTCCATGCGTATTGTTATTGCGTTAAAATCACATTAAGTACTTGGTGATTAGGATTAAGTTTAGTTGTTTATTATTATTAATATTGTCTAAAATTTGTTTAGTCCTTTGTAGTTGATGAATATATTTATGCCTTTTATGTAGGGTTATATAATTCAATTCTGATTATAATACCGGGTCATGGGCATAAGTTATTTATTTATAAATTAATGATTTGATAATAATTTATTTACTACTACACTGAAAAACATAGAGACCGCTACTGCATCGCAACGTGCAGTAGCTATACCGAATGTTAGCACAGCAAGATTCTCGCACTCTGGCGCAGTGCCTGAGCCGATGGGTGCAGTAGGAGCACCTAATAAGAGCAACAGTAGTACCTAATGTGTGACATAGTAGCTTTTTATACGCGCGAGCCACAATAGCTGTGCAGCAAGTGCACCGATTCGGCATATCTGTTGTTCCGAAGCTCTCGATGCTGCTTCCATGCCATCTACGGCGCAATAGCAGCCATTTATTTTTTTCAGTGTTATTTCATTGATTTATAATTTATATACTTACTTTTTATATATAAAGTTATATAATTTAAACGGCTTAAAGCACTGGGTCATTAAGAATAAGGTAATTTATTTATAAATCAACAAATTAGAGAAAATGTATCTACTGCTTTGGTATAAATTTAGACTATCACTACTTAAACGTCGAGGTTATTCGGTAAAAGTTACTTACAGTACTGGGTTATTAGGATTTGGGTCATGTCTTTATTATTACCATCTTACTAATCATTTATTCACTGCTTCGCTAATAATAGATATATTTACCTTGCATTCGTAGAGTTATTTCTTTAAGGCCACTCAGGGTACTTAGTCACTGGGATGAAGGTTTTATTGAGTAGCTAATTATTCGTTTATAATTTGTTTACTGCTTAATTTTTATTTAATCTATTTACTATTCATACACAGAGTAATTTAGTCAACAGTGCTTGGAGTACTAACTTTTTAGTATGAGATTTATTGCTTTATTAATGAATTAGTCATTTTTAACTTATTTACTGCTTCGATATTTTCAAATATAAGTACCTCTTACATGCAGGGTTATTTAATTTAAGTTGCTTTAGTCACCTGCCATCCGTATACTTATTTCGTTTAAGCAGCTTGGTATATTGGGTTATTGGGATAAAGGTGATTTATCTAGTGATAACTATTCTTGTTTTTTTTACTGGCTAGTTATTTTATATATTTCTCTTTTATACGTAAAATTATTTAGTTAAACATACTTGTAGTACTGGTATAATGCGATTGATGTTATTTATTTATCAATGAGCAGCTATGACAAAACTTATTCTTTACTTTATAGTTTATTTATTGCTTTATTGCTTACAAATAAAGTAGTCGAAGTACAACTTTAGTAACGTAAAGTTTTTTCATGTACAATCAATTTTTTTGTAATCTATATACCGCTTGGTTATAATTTTTTATATTTTCGTCGTGTACTTAAGATTATTTAGCTCAAGCCACTTGCAGAGCTAGATAATTTAAATAAAGGTTAATTATATGTTAATAAAAATTTCTTGCTAATTTTTTTACTGCTTGGTTATAAATAAATATATTTACCTCCATACGTTACGTTGTTTAATTGAAATCGCTTGAAGTACCAGCTTATTAGATTATATGTTATTTATTTATTAATAGATACGTAGTTAATAATAATTATATTAACTTGTTTTACGTAGGGTCATTCAGTTAAAGCTATTTCAAGTACTGGGTAATTGGGGTTAAGGTTAATAATATAATAATGAATAATTTTAGATACATTATATACTGCTTCGTCATAATTTATTATATGTACTATTATAGGTAGGGTTATTTGGTAAAACAAGCTTAAAGGGCTGGAACATCAAGATCAAGGTTATTTATGGTAATAAACTATTTATTGATAATTTATTTACTGCTTGGATATAATTTAATATATTTACTTTTATACGTAAGGTTATTTAGTTAAAGTCACATTGAGCACTTGGTCATCAGCGTTAAGGTAATTTATCGATCAATAAATAATTAATTGATAATAAGTCTACTGCTTGGTCATTAATTAGTACACTTGACGCGTACATGCGGTGTTATTTGGTAATAGTCCCTTAAAAAATGTGTCATTATGAGCAAGGTCAGTTATTTGTTATTAAACAATTAATTGATAACTTATTTACTGCTTGGGTTATATTTTATATATTTACATTTTATAAGAAGGTTTTTTTTTTTTAAATCGCTGATATTACTCGTTTATAAGGACAATAGGTCTTTATTTATGAATAAATTTACGATATATATACTTCTTGGCTGTTAATTAAAGTGTCTACCTCTTATATGTAAGGTAATCCGATAAAAATCGCTTCAAATACTGAGAAACAGAGGTAAAGGTCATTCATTTAATAATAAACATTAACTGATGATTTATTTACTGTTTGGTTGTAATATGTATATTTTTTTTTTATGTAGGGTCATTCCAGAAAAATCACGTGAAGTATTTGTTTATTAAGATTAAGGTTATTTATTTATTAATAAATAATTTATCGATAGCTTATTTTTTGTTCGGTTATCAGTTATTTGTATTGTATTTACCGTTTATTTGTGTAGTTAATTGGTAAAAGTTCTTTGAAATACTGTCTCGTTAAGATAAACGTCAGTTGTTTATTGATAAAAAATTTATTTATAAATTATATACTCCTTGGTCATCATCAAATATTTTTACTTTTTCTACGTAAGGTCATTTCGCTTAAGTCGCTTGAAGTACTAGGACGTTAGGATAAGAATTTTTGTTTTTTAAAAGAGAATTTATTTATGATCTGCTTACTGCTTGGATAAAAATGAATACATTTTTCTTTTATAATTATCATACTGTCCTTATCCCTGTTGACATTAGTTTCCTGATTCTGACTTAAATTATGTGAACTTACCTTAAGTTTTACTTTAATACTTCAGTTCAAATTGGACTGTGGATTAGCTATCATGGTGATCATCCATCCGCGCTTAGTTTGGTATGTTTTTGTACATGCGTTCTAATATGACTATTAGTCACTAAAGTATGTCAACGTCTAGGAGGACGTCAGAGGGTCAGGTTATTTGTCCTAATAAGCCAATTTATCGTTTCAAGCTTAATTATTATAATACCACAGGCCCACAATAAAAACAGCTTCTGAATTTGACATGTAAAACATGTTTTCTTACGTATTTTTTTGATGCTTCATCTGAATCCAAAGTCAAAATGGGGGGTCTCGCTGGAAAATTTTGAGTGAATGGCTGTTTAAAGTAAGAGAATTAAAAAAAAACAGTCTAAAACGCCTTATCCATCATCTTTAAATGCTTAATGTGCAAGGATCATCAATTTTTCGATCGTTGACGTATCGTTTTATCCTGAAAAGATCTGCGTAGGGGATTGCTCTTACATTTTTTACTTTTGTTCTTATTCGTATCCCATTGTAATGTCCAGCAAAAGTCAGCAATTATATTAATATCCCACTGTCCTTGATAACGTCTCTCCATCTCTTTAATATCCTCGAAAAATCTTTCACCTTGCTCTTCGCTGAAATCTCAAAGATTTTCTGGAAAAGAGCCCACGTAAGAGTCGAGAAAATGTAGTTTGAGATTCATGAGACATTCTCATTCTCGGAAACTCTATCATGTTTTTCACAATTTTTTGATATTGTTTACTCTAAGTGTTTCCAAGAAAATTTTCTGCATCTTTGAAACCAAGCAATGCTTCTTTTTTAGTAGCAGTCATACTAGTCGCAAAAGTTTCATCTTTCAATAAAGTAGGGGTCTGTGGTACATAAAATACACTCTGCGGGCCTTTAGCATCCGACAACTTAGGGAGGGCACATGTGATATATCCGAAATATTTTCCTTTCTTGTGTAGAGCCTTAACAAACCGTTTCACCAATCCTAATTAAATATGTAAAGGAGGCAGACGATTTTCACTTGGCTCAAATACCGGCTGCTTTGTGAAATGTTTTCGACTAGGCTGTAAAGATGTTCTAGGTGTCCATCTCTTTTTAACGTAATAGTTTTCTCGATCTCGGTTCTCCCATTCACACAAGAAACATGGATACTCTGTAAATCCTGACTACTGATCCAGAATTAATTATACGATTCTTAAATCCTCGTAAATTAACCATTTGTGCTCTTCATAATTGAGTTTTCTTAATATCATTTCTATGTTTGTACATTCTTTTTTTAATACAGTAGAGTGAGAAACTGTAATTGGAGCAAATTTATTGGTATCGTTCAATAAGACACCCTCGAGACTCCTTGTAGTCCATAAATAACCGCCACTAATCAACTTTTTAAGCGACTAGTTTTAGTTTATTTATTAACCCTTTTACATCGTGACAATAAGCTAGATGAAAGTCTTGAGTGAAGAAACTCCTGTACTTTTTATCTCTATCGCGATAAAACGTCACACTGGTTGTTTGGGTCACTATATTTCTCGATTTAAAATCTCAGGCCAGTAATTCTGCTGATTCTTTGGATAAACTAAGCTCCTTATTACATCATTAAGTATTTCTTGAGGATACTTTTTCCCTTTTTTCAAAGATTCTTGGTCGTATGGAATGAGCTAGTCGTCAGAATTTTCTTCTTCTTTTTCTTCTTCTTCTTCTTCTTTTTGGCTTGATTTATCGCTGTCTATTTCCTCTTTTATTTCGTTATGAGAATTTGTGCTCTGTTTGGAATTCTACGTAACATCGTATTCTTCTAAGTTAGTAGGAAGCTTCTCACTTGTGAAACTATTACTTTTTTTCTCTGATGCAAAAATAGCTCTCGTAATCGTCGAATCTTTATGATAAATTATGAGCTCAGTTTTGATTTTTTTTATTCCACTGACCTCTGTGTCACAGAAGTAACAATCCGCTGTGCTGCTTGACTATCCATATTGTAGGAGAGATGAACTTTGATTTTTCCTTCCCGGCAGTTTTCCATCTGTTCAACGTAGATGAGCTGGCTTTACAAATTGTTTGAGGGACCCATGCATTTTTATCAGGAGCGATGACATCAAAGCAAGACTCATACAAATTTCTCAATGTACTTGTCAACTTTTGTAGTTTTTTAGCAACTTTGTAGTTGCCACAGAGGAAACAGAATGTATCCGGAGACCCAGTACGTTTGTGAATCGCAATGCGTTGCAAACAAGGATTGCCTTTTTCATCCATAAATTATGTAAATACTTGCTCGTCAGGGATCCTGTTCCGATCGCAGGCAAGTCAGCTGTCCTGAGGATGATAACCCTTATATCTTCCTGCGTCTAAGTATGAGGGCCTTACGACTTTAACGAGGACGTTGTCAACTTATCGACAGGCACACGACAGCATCATTCTTACACCCGGACGCCCCCCTGCCGTGCAGCGCGCCTTTTCTGGCTTTGTTACCACGATGGGGCAGAAGGCGAATCATTCTTTACATCTTAATTTTAAGCAGTTGTCATTGTTTCCGCTATCCACCGTGGTAGCAGGATTGATTTGTATTGTCCACTCATCGAAGACGTCGATATCTTACAGATCATAGGACGGTTAAACGCACTATTGAGGTCTGAGTGATAGGCAGTCAATTACTACGATATATTGAAACTTACATCCACATCAGAGAAAGATAGTAATAGTCACACTATAGTGATTCATCTACCTATGATGAACAGAAAGATACATAAATAGCGATGAATGAAGTAGAGAAGAAGAAGAAGTAAAAGAAGAAAAAGATAAAGAAAATTCTAAAGACAAGTTCATTCCATACGACCAAAAATCTGAGAAAAAAGTAAGAAAGTATTCTCAAGAAGAACTTAATAATTTAAAAAGAAAAACAGGTTTATCCAAAGAATCAGCTGAATTACTGGCCTCAGATTTAAAATCAAGAAACATGCTGACCCAAACAACAAAGGTGACGTTTTATCGCGATAGAGATAAAGAGTACAGGAGTTTCTTTACTCAAGACTATAATCTAGTTTATTGTCACTATGTAGAAAGATTTATTGATAAACTAAAACCAGTTGCTAATAAAGTTGATGAGTGGCGGTTGTTCATAGACTACTATACAAGGAGCCTCAAGGGTGTCTTATTGCACAATACCAATAAATTTGCTTCAATTACAGTTGCTCACTCTACTGTATTAAAAGAAGAATATACAAACAAAGAAATGATATTGAGAATACTTGATTATGAAGAGCACAAATGGTTAATTTGCGGGGATTGGAAAATCGTATCACTGATTCTGGGTCAGGAGTCAGGATTTACGAAGTATCCATGTTTCTTGAGTAAATGGGATAGCCGAGATCGACAAAACCATTACGGTAAAAAGAAATGGACACCTAGAACATCTTGACAGCCTGGTTCAAAGCGTTTTACAAAGCAGCTAATAGTTAAGCCAAGTAAAAATCTTCTGCATCCTTTACATATTAAATTGGGATTTATGAAACAGTTTGTTAAGGCTCTACACACGGAAGGACAATGCTTCGGATATATCAAGCGTGCCTTCCCTAAGTTGTCGGATGCTAAAGTCCAACAGCGTGTATTTAATGGACCACACACCCGTACTTTATTAAGAAATGGAACTTTTGCGACTAGTATAACCCCTACTAAAATAGAAGCAATGCTTGGTTTCAAAGATGTAGGAAATTTCCTTGGAAACCCTAAGAGTGAACTATATCAATGATTGTGAAGAACATGATAGAGAGTTTCCAAGAATTAGGATGACACATAAATTTCACACTACGTTTCCTTGACTCTCACCTGGACTCTTTCCCAGAAAATCTTTGAGATTTAAGCGAAGAGCAAGGTGAATGATTTTATCAGGATATAATAAAGATGGAGAGACGTTATCAAGGACGATGGGATATTAATATGATGGCTGACTTTTGCTGGACATTAAAAAGGGAAACTAATGAGAAAAAAAGTATAAAAACGTAAGAGAAATCCACCACGAAGATCTTTCGAGGATTAAAAGATACGTAAACGTTCAAAAAATTAAATGAAATATATTAAGGCATAACCCTACAGCCAACTGGGACATTGGAGTGTTCGGAATTATTAATTTTTTTAACTCTTGGGTAAAAATACTGGAAGTTTGTTCTTTGTGTACACTTAATATTAAGATATCGATCCTTGCACATAAAGCATTTAAACATGATAAATGAGATGTTTTAGACTGATTTTCTGAAATTTCAGACTTTAAACAGCTATTTACTCAAATTTTTTCCGCGAGACCCCCATTCTGACTGCAGATTCAGATTAAGCACAAAAAAGTACGTAAGAAAACATGCTTTACATGCCCACTTCAGAAACTTTTTTTTTGTGGACCTGTCTAATGATTGAATTCGAGTAAGATTTAAGGAATCAACCGAAAATTTATCACGGAATAGCGCTCAACTCTGGAAATTGCAGTAAGATAATGATTAAATATTTTTTAATAATCTTTTCTATGAGCAATAGCGCCACGGCAACACTGATTTTCAATTTTTTTATAAGTAGCAAGTAATTTTTGAGAACAGCAAAAACGAGAGTTGAGCGCTATTTTATATGTTTTTACTAGTAATTCGAACCCTCTTTCGTTACAATCTAAATTGTAATTTGATTTCAAAACGTGGAACGGATATAATAAAATAATGTATTTCTTTCGTCCTGATTCGGAAGATTTTCAAGTTTGGGCTAGTTTACACCAGTACTCTCTCTCTCTCTCTCGACGCCACGCATCAAATAAACAGTCTGCTGCGCTGCCGTTGCTGTTGCCATGTTCTTTGAAGTTAAATAAACTTGACTTATTTCATATAATTCTACATAGATATATATAAAACTAATTAAATTAAGATGATGTAATTATATTTTTCCCACTTTGATAACACAGTGTGACTTGGCTCTCTGGATTTAGAAGATTAGCTACATGGTACATGAAGAATTCTGTTACTGTCTGTCTTCTTTGTTGACTGTCGCTTACATTGAATAGTGAAATCACTTGCTTATATAAATTTAAATAACTGGCTTATACATGTATATATACTGGTACACAGGTAAATCATCTCTTTTTTCTCAAGTTCAGTGCTAATGACTTTTATGTATCACACTTTAATATTCCGTTGTGCTTATAGTAATAATTTTTTTAGGAAAAACTTTTGTATATCTAATACTTGCTTGGTCATTGATAATCAAGAAACTCTCATAAGTCGGTTGGAAGTTGGTCAGAGGTCATATGGTTTTGGCCATTGGACCAGCTTGACAAATTAAGAATGAAGTTGATTGATCTTGGAGGACGTGAAAATAAACAACTCATAAGATAATATAAAAGCATCATTGAATCAAAAAAATTTTTGGTTAGTCTCATGCAGAGGACTACATTTAATTTTAGAGTATGCTTGTATGGTAAAGGAAGCAGAAAAGAGCAACTTAAAGTATTTTCAGAAGAAATTGAAATTATTATTGCCACTCCAGGAAGACCTAACAATATAGACATAGTGGAAATTTAGATGTTAAATGTGTATCCTGATTGGGATGAAACTGATCGTATGCTGGACATGGGCTTTAAGCCACAAATCAAGAAAATATTGTTTGATGTCCGTTCTGATAGTCAATCTGCGTAATTACAACATAAATTTCGCTTGTAATTGATGATCTTATGAACCATTGAAGTAAAAATAAAGAGAATCTTTTCTCACTAGCTACAGTATAGTGTGACTTTACCCCCTTCAACGATAAGCTACATTGTATATAAAGAATCATGCTATTGATTATATTATATCAATCGATTAAGCAGCTGTACATGTAGTCACACAAAATATTTACATGGCTTATAAGAGCATAAAATAAATATGGAGTAATTTACTATTCGTTTTTTGTCATTTATGTATTCACCTAATCCTGGTGTACTTAGTTATTATTTTTTAAGTTACAGGAGTTCTTTCAATACATGTCTCTAGATAAAAAAGCAGTCATAGTTTTTCGAAAAAAAATGCATAGTTGACAACCTAGAAAACGATATGGCTTTTTCTAGCATGAGATGCCAGAGCCAGAGTATTCATGAAGATCGTGGTCAGTCTGACAGAAAACAAGCTATAGAAGATACTAAAAATAGTCATGTTCGAGTAATTTTTTCCACTGATGTAGCAAGTCAATTTAGATTGTACATGAAAAAAATTTCTGTACGATGGACTTTTAGTGACTAGTAATGTATCATTTGTGCCCATGAGATTTAAAGATTTTTACTTTCTTATTAAAGGTATCATTGGTAGAGTACAGTCTCAGTTGATTATCATGTTTGGACTTGTTTTGAGCGTTTGTATTTACTGAGGCATACTTCTGCTATGTAAGTTTTTTATGTATTTTTGTAAGTACTTTATTAATATGCTGTCTAGCTGTGAGATTATGTTTGTTGAAGTATTAGAAGTTCTTAATGCTCTTTCAATTCACAAACCCATGACAATGGAATTATATTTTGACTACAGGCTAAGGCAGTTATGTAAAACGTGGGATCCACTACACAAAACCCGAGTAATTTTTGAAATATGACACAATATTCTTGAACAAGCTGGTCTGCATTGGATCGTAGGGTCAAAGCTAAAGGCCAGGGACTTTAACTAAAATGAGTACTCGGTCAAGATGTTTATCCACGTAAAAAGAGGCAATTTCTGGTACGGCGAGGGATATCCATACATCATTGTCATTGACACAAATATTTGGCAAGCTTCCGTAGTCTTCCTAAAAAATAAGAGCTATACGTATCTGCAGGAATAGTATCTTTTCCATCCATACATATGGGGAAGGACAGGGTAATACAGTTTTGTGACAATTAAATAACATTAAAGTAATAGCAAATTATTAGTAATACTAGAGATTTTCAAATTCAATCGTACACCATCATGTTTCAGAGTTTAAAATCTTAAGATAACTGAGACATTTAAATTTATCAATTAATTTGTTTGCATTGCTTGTGACCTAGCTAACATTCTGTCAGGACCTGATACGAAGATGTTAGATCACTTAACCAGTTGAGACTCAAAAACACAGTCACTTCTGCATATTCTTAAAAAATCAATTTATAAGTATGACCTCATTCCGTAATCTAACAACTTTGCATTTGGCTTACTGATATAATTGCAACTACGTTACAAAAAATGCAAAACTAATGATTTTAAATATCTCAGTTATTTTCAGATTTGGAAATCTCAAACATGATGGTACACGTTTAACTTAAGAAAAATTTAAGAATTTAATATATTTTACAGGAACATAAGTGTTATTTTATCACAAAATTATATTACCTTGTCATACTTATTTAGATTACATGTAAAGAAAATCACGAGATAACTTGCTGAAATGTTGGTTAGCAAGTTGTTTGCACTTTATGTGAATCAGCTGTTTTAATGGAAGTTGACCAAGTGAGGGATATTATTGATGTCAGACTGAGTATTATTTAATCAGTTTGCATATTACAAGAATGTGCAAATAGAAACATTTGATGCAATTTATAATGAATAAAAAATCTATCAAAGAAATAAAAAATTCAAAAGTCCTTAGGTTTAAAAACATAGATACCATTCCTGCACATACATAAAGCTCTGAATTTAGAGGTAGACTTGGGAAATATACCAAATACTTGTATCGATGAAAACAAAATCACTTTATAGTAGAGTCTACGTGGAAATTACTGATAAGAGGCAATAGCAGAAAATACTGTCATATATTATAAACATTAATTTTGAAGACTAAACAGTACTGTGGTATGGCTATATTTATCAAAATCAAACACAACAGTGTCTTTTAATTTGATTGTTTAGAGGATTTTTTAGAACCAACTACTTTAAAGTTATTTTAAATAGCCATTTATAACTAAATTTTTTTATGTTCCAGTATCACACTACAATACTACACTGCTCAAACCTTTAAATTGGAAATATATAACATATCATCGTAAAGCATCCAGTCTATAATCTCATTAAAGATATCATGTACGAAAATTGAGATACTTAAAGATGCCAAACTGTATGTTCATTACAGCATACAATTAAGTGTCCATTAAGAGACGAAACTTTTAAATGTCTATATAAAAGACATAATCGTTTATGTCTGTTTTCATAATGTCCGCTTGTGTATAGAATTTAACGCTTATTGTAGAACAAAATTCGATGTCGTTCAAGAGACAAAATCAAATATCGAGAATAAAAATATGGCAATTCATTTGTTCGTTTATGTATATAATTAAATGCCTATATTTAAGACGACTTTTGATGTCATTCAAGAGACAAAATAAAATATCTAGAGTAAAAATATGGAAAAACTGACATTCTCTATGAAACAAAATGTTTGTATGGACAGTCATAAGATAAAGGTATAGTAATCATGGCATAATCATCAATAAAACGGCATGAGTACAGGTTTTAAAGTTTGTTGAGAATACAACCACAATAACTATACTAATACGTAGCGATGTATGAAGTTGTACAAGATGGTTGTAAGAATCACACTAATGCCATCTGTTATGACTTTCCAGACATAAAACTCTGATATTTGCTGTCTGAAAGGATAGGTCCTGACTATATTTTTGTTATATAAGGTTAGCAATACTTTGCGCCGAATATATTAAGTCCCTCCGACGGCCTCTTAATTTATTATCAATCAATCCAAATTCTTAATGTATTTTTATGACATACTTCATTAAATTGTTTTTGTGATGCACATTAACTTGATGTACTCAACATGTAGTTTGAAGATTGATGTCTTCGAAAAGGTTAAGAGTGCTTGACGTACTTGCAGACGGGTAACTATCATACTATCATTATATCATTTACCATTTTTCAGTTTTAATGTATACTGTACAAGTCGAATTTAGTCCTAATGAGGCCAGATAAAATGGCGAAACGTTGATGTTCGATTGTCACTATAAAACACCATTCTACACAAAGTTTGATGTTGTTCTTTCAATTATTTGTTTAAACATAAATATTTGGGTTATAAATTGTTTAATGCTTATTTATTAATTGATATGTGAAACTCTTCAATGTAGCTTTATTTTGTTGAAGTTGCTTGCAGTACTGGGTTATTGGGATTAAGTTCATTTTTTTACTAATAAATAATTTATTGATGATTCATTTACTGCCTAATTTTATAAATATATATTCCCTCCTACTCGTAGTCCTATTTAGTTGAAGTCACTTAGACTACTGGGTCGTTAGGTTAGAGGTTTTTTTTTAAATAAATCATGAGTATATGATTAACTTACAGCTTGGTTATTAATGAATATATTTACTTTCTATACGTAAGATTATTGCGTTGGAGTCATATGAAGTACTAAGTCATTCAGATGTAGGTTATTGATTTATTGATAAGAGTATTTAAACAAAATTTTAATAGCGTGATGGTTAGTTAATATATTTACTTTTAAACGAAGGATTATTTAAATAGATCTCACTTGTAGTACCAGGTCTATTAAATTAATGTTATTTATTTATTATTAAATAATTAATTTATGATCCATTTACCGCTTGGTTAATAATTACTGTATTTTCCTGAGAAGCATAGTGTTATGTGGTTAAAGTCATTTGGACTTCTGTGTCATTAAAATAAAGGATTCTTATTCATGAATAAATAAAGATAAGATAATCTATGTATAGCATGGTTAGAATTTAATATATGTACCTCCTATACGTAGGTTCATCTGGTTAAAGTTACTTAACATACTGTTTCATTAACTTTAGGTTGTTTATTTTTTAGTCAATCAATAACTGATAATTTATTTATTGATTAGGTGATAACAATCGTATACTCTTGTTTTACGTAAAATTATTCAGTTCAAGCTGCTTAGGGTACTTGGATATTACAGTTAAGGCAATTTATATATTGATGAAAATTTTATTGATATTTAATATTCTACTTGATTATAATTTATTATATTGACCGTTATAGGAAAGGTTATCTTGTAAAAGTAACTTCAAGTGCTGGGCAATGGAGATAACGATTATTTATATATTTATGAGAAATTTATTGATAATTTATTTACTGCTTGGTTATACTTCGATATATTTACCTTTATGGGTAAGGTCATTTGCTGTAGGTCGCTTTTAGTACTGGGTCATTGGGATTAAGGTCATATATTTATTAACTAATAATTTTTGATGGATTTATGGACTGCATGGTTATTAAGTAATTTATTTACCTTATTTACGTAGGGTTTTTTGAGTAAAGTCGCTTGAAATACTTTGTTATGAGGATAATAGATATTTATTTATTATTGATTAATTTAATAATTACTAACTTACTGCTTGGCTATTAATTAATACTCTTACCTCCTATACGTAGGGTCATTTGGGTAATGTTGATTGGAAAACTAAGTCATTGAGATCACGGTTTTTTAATGAGTAAAAAGACTTAAATGATTTATTTATTGCTTAAAAGTAAATTTATATATTTATCTTTCATACATAGCAATTGTTTTTCAATTTCGCTTGTAGTACTGGCTTATTAGGATCAGAGATATCCATTAATGATTTATTACTTTAATAACAATTTCTTCACTGCTTAG
Source organism: Copidosoma aretas (assembly GCA_030522625.1). Taxonomy (NCBI): domain Eukaryota; kingdom Metazoa; phylum Arthropoda; class Insecta; order Hymenoptera; family Encyrtidae; genus Copidosoma; species Copidosoma aretas. The sequence continues at coordinate 21,477 of JAPYYV010000588.1, forward strand.
TTAGTAATTAATATATTAACCTTTCATATGTAGCGTTATTTTGTTTAAGTCACTTGCAGTACTAGGTCATTAACATTGGTGTCATTTATACATCAGTAAATAATTTATTGAACTTTTTTTTACTGCTTGATTAATAATTTATATAAGTTTCTCTTAGACGCAGATGTATTTGGTCTAAGTAGCTTAAAGTACAGGTTTATTAGTCTAATGGTTCTATATTTACTAATAAATTGGTAACTACTTACAGCTTGGTTATTCATTTAACATATCTCCCTCTTATGCATTGAGTTATCTGATAAAAGTTGCTGGGAATACTGGGACATTAGGAGAGAGGTCATTTATTCATTTCTTGAAAACTTATCCTCTATTTAATTACAGCTTGGTTTTTAATTAATGAATTTACCTATTATACAAACAGTCGTTTGGTTAATGTCTTTTCGAGTACTGGGTCAGTAGGATAGAGGTTTTTTTTTTTCAAATAAATAGTTTGTATATAATTTATTGACTGCTTGGTTTTTCATGAAAATATAACCTTTCGATGCGTGGTGTTATTGCGTTAAAATCACATCATGTACTTGGTGATTAGGATTAAATTTAGTTATTTATTATTTATGAGATTGTTTAAAATTTGTTCAGTCCTTTGTAGTTATTAAATATATTTATCCCTTCTAGATAGGGTTATTTAATTATATTTCGATCTGACTACCGGGTGATTGGGATTAAGGTTATTTATTTATAAATGAATAAATTATCTATAATTTTTGTACTGCTTGGTTAATCCTTTACGTATTTACCTGTTATGCCTAGGATCATTTTGAAAAATTCACACAAAATACTGGGTCATTACGATTAAGTTAATTTATTTATTGTTATAAATTTATTGATAACTGCATGGTATTAATAAATACATATTTACCTCTTATACGTAGAGTCGTTTCGATAAAGACGCTCGGAATACTGGAACATTAGGACTGAGATCATTAATTTATCACCAAAATTTATTGATAATTTATTTATTGATTAGTTATTAAGAAAAATGTTCACTTTTTATACGTAACGTTTTTCTGTTTAAGTCGCATGGAGGATTGGGACATCAGGATAGACTTTATTTATTTATAAATGAACAGTTTGTTGAAAAATTTTTAGTTCTTTAAATTGATCTTATACATTTAACTCTTATGTTTATGATTCTTTAATTAAATTCTCTTTGAGCGCAAGGTCATTAAGAGTAAGGTTATCTATTTATTAATAAAAATTGTATCAATAATTTGTGTAATGCTTGGTTATTTATTTATTATTTTTACCTCTTATTCGCAGAATTATTAGGTTATGGTCGCTTGGAGTCCTAGTTTACTGGGAATGAGACTGTTTATTTGTTAAAGAATAATTCTATGATAATTTGTTCACTGCTCGGCTAATAATTAGTATATTTACATCTTACACATAAAGTCATTTGGTTAAAGTTTCTTGGAGTACTGGGGCATTAGGGTTCACCTTTTCAATTGATAGATATACATGATTGTTTAATACTTTTCTTAATGCTCAGATAATAATAAATATATTGTCTTCTTCTTAGTTGGGTTATTTGGTTAAAGTCGCTTAGAGTACTGGAATATTAAGATTGCGGTGATATATTTATTAATAAGGAGAATTTTTATTATTGATGTATTGCTTTTTATTCCAGTATTTGCTTTATAGCTTATAGTTAAAGATTTTTTAAGTACAAGGACATTGGAAAAAAAAAAATTTTTTTCTGAATGATATAATATATTTACTGCTTGGTTTAATCTAATATATATTTACGTAGCATACATAGGGTTCTTTAGATCAATCCACTTGGAGTGCTGGGTGATTGTAAGTAAGGTTATTATTTGTTATAAAATTAATAATGTATTCACTTCTTCGTTAGTAATTGATGTATTTACCTCAAATACGTAGGGTTATTTGGTGAACGTTGCTTGGAATTCTTAGTCATCGAGATCAAGGTTACTTATTTTTTAATGAATAATCTATTGATCATTGATTTACTGGTTGGTTACTCATTTCTATATTTACCTGTGATAAGTACAGATATTAGGGTAATGTTGCTTAATGTACTGAGTCATTGTATTTCAGACTATTTATTTCATAATAAATATTTTTCTACAGCACATTTATTGCTCGAAAGTTAATTCATGTATTTATCTTTTATACGTAGGGTAAGTTGTTTGGAGTGCTGGTTCACTGTATTAAAGGCTTTTTATTCAATACTTAATATTTTGTTCGATAATTTATTAACTGCTTGCTCATTTATAAATATATGTACCACTAATACCTAGGGTTTTTTGGTAAAAGTCGCTTAAAGTCTGAAGTCATTGAAATAAAAAAATTTGTCTTAGGAATTATTTATTGATTATTTATTTACTGCTTGTATTTTAAATAATATAGTCACCTCTTATATACACGAGTATTTACAGTTACTAACAGTACTGGCATTTTAGTGTAAAGGTTATTTTTATATTAATAAATCATTAATTTATGTACTGCTAGGTTATTGATTTATACATATACCTCTTATATCTTCGGTTATTTGCTTATAACAGCTTGGACTACAAGTATATTAGGATTCAGGCTATTTATGTACAAAAAAAAAAATCATCTACTCCTTTTGTATTAATAAAGACCAATACCACTCATAAGTCGAAGGTATTTGGTCAAATTTGCTTGAAGCACTGGGTTATTAGGATTTGGGTCATTTCTTTATTAATAAAAATTAATTAGAAATTTATTTACTGCTTTGTTAATAATACATATATCTACCTTAGATACATGGAGTTATTTTCAAAGCCGCTAAGGGTACATGGTTATTGTAATAAAGGATTTATTGAACAGTAAATAATTTATATATAATCTATTTACTGCATTATTTTAATTTAATGTTTTTACCTTTTATACACAAGATTATTTAGTCCTGGGTGCTTAGAGTACTAGTTTACTACTATAAAGGTTATTTATTTATTATTAATTATTCATGAACAACAAATTCACTGCTTTGATATTATTAATAAATAAATGTACCTCTTATAGATAGTAATGATTAGTTCATATATAATTTATACACTGCTTGGTTATAAGGTAATATATTTGCCTTTCATACGTAGAGTTACTTAGTTTAGGTTTCTTAGAGTCTGAATTATAAGATTATAGTTATTTATTTATTTAAAATTAATTTAATAATAATTTAACAACTGCTTCGCGATTCACAAATAAATTCCCCTCTTGTGTACAGGGTTATTTAGTTAGAGTGGCTTAGAGTACTAGTTTTTTAGTGTTAAGGTTATTCATATAATTACAAATAGTTAATTTCATTCCTGTTTGATTATTGATAATAGTAACCCATTATGTGTATGGTTATTTGGTGAATGTTGTTTGAAATACTAGGTCATTAGGAGTAAGGTTATTTGTTTAATAATAAGTAATTTTGTAATGATTTGTTTACTGCTCGGCTATTACTTATTATATTTACCTCTGATACAAAAGCTTATTTAGATGAGGTCACTTAGACTTCTGGGTCGTAAGGATTGAGGTTATTTATTGATCAATTAATAATTTAGTAATAATGTATTTACTACTTGGTTTATAATTTATGTATTTAACTCTTATATATATAAGTTTATATACTTTAAACGGCTAAAAGTACTACGTCATTAGGATTTTGGTCATTTATTTATGAACTTACAAATTATAGATCTACAGCTTGGGTATGAATTTAGACTATTACCACTTATACCTCGAGGTTATTTGGTAAAAGTCACTTTAAGAACTGGGTTATTAGGATTTGGGTCATGTCTCTATTATTACAATTTTATCAATCATTTATCTTCTGCTTCGTTAATGATAAATACATTTACCTTGCATACGTAAAGTTATTTGTTTAAAGTCACTTAGGGTACTTGGTCATTGTGATGAAGGTTTTATTTAGTAGTTAATAATTCGTTTATAATTTGTATACTGCTAAATTTTTATTTATTATATTTACTATTGATACACAGAGTTATTTAGACAATGGTGCTTGGAGTACTGATTTTTTCGTATAAAGGTTATCGATTTATTAATAAATTATTCATTAATAACTCATTTACTGCTTCGAAATTATTAAATACATGTACCTCTTATAAGCAGGGTTATTTAATTCAAGTCATTTGATTCACTGGTTTCTTAGTATGAATGGTAATTATTTATTAATAAATTTATAATATATTTATTGGTTGGTGGTTAGTCAATCTATTTACCTCTTACATGCGTGGTCATTCAGTATATGTAGCTTGGAGTACTGGGTCATTATAAATAAGGTTTTTTATTTATGATTAAGATATTGTTAATCATTTATTCATTGCTTGGCAGTAAAATGACAGTTTACTTTGTAAACGTAGGATTAATTTGTTAAAGTCGCTTGGAGAACTGGCTCATTAGGATCAAGGATGTTCATAATCAAACTTTTCAGTGAGAATTTGTTTTCTGCTTGGTTGATAATTTGTACATTTACATCCTATATGTAGCAATATTTGGTTAAAGTCAATTGCAGTACTGGATCAAAAGAATCGCAGTCATTTATTTATTGATGAAATATTTATTGGTAAATTATTTACTGATTGGTCATTGACAAAACTATTTCTCTCTTATACTTAATAATTAATAGTTTATTCATAATTCACTTACTGCTTGGTTAATAATTAGTATATTTACTTTTAATATGCAAGGTTCTTTATTCATAGTGGCTTGAAGTACTGGTTTATAAGTATGAAGGTTATTTATTTATCATTAAATAGATAATTTTTTACTGCTTAGCATTAATGATTATACATATCTCTTATACGCAGAGTTATTTATTTGAAGTCGCTTTAAGTAATGTTTATTAGTGTAAATGTTATTTATTAATCAATAAATCATCTATTTATAACTTACGTTCTGCTTCGTTATTATTAAACATATATACCTCTTATACCTATGATTATTTAATTAAAGTCGCTTCACGAAAAAACATTCGCTGCAGTCGATATACTATAGGTGGTGCAGTGCCTTCTACGCATCTACAGCGTGTCAGCTATGCCAGTCGGAATAACAGCTGCTCCATATCCGTATACCTAGTACTCCCTGCCATATACGCACTATGCCACACCCGTATACCTACTGTACCGAAACCTGCGGTGTATACATTGAGCCTCACGATAGGTATAACGACTGTGCCGCTGTGGAACTCCCGCAGCCAGATTCGGTGTACCTTTTATACCTAACTTGACCATGTTTTTGTTTACTCAAAACGGCATATTATATATACATATATACATATATATATATATATATATATATATATATATAAAGAAAGAGAAGGAGAGAGAGAAAGAAAGTATAAAAATAAAAAAAGGATTTTCGGTTCTGAGGGGGCGACTTTCGAGGTTCATTCAAGAAAATAATAACATATCATAACAGCCAAATAGTATCAAACAATGTCATCGAAAAAGGAAGCAAACTAAATATTTTTATATTTTTCTGACGAACATATCTGTTTTAATAAAGATGATGACGATTATAAATAATAACAAAATTCTTGACAAGTCTTTTTAAAACTCACTTTTGTCATCGACATGGCTTTAAGAACAGACACTTGAAGCTGAGTTTTTTCAGAAGCTTACAGTTTGTTTATTAAAGAGGAAACTCGTTTACTGGTGCATTTGTTTCAGGCAGACACAAAATATATTTAATTAAAATGCTAAAGCTTCCATGACTTAGATGTTGAGTGCGAAAGTGTGTAAATATTTCCATCCAACGACATTCAGTCGAAACATTTAAATCATTCTAATTGTTTACTTTATGGGATGTTACGTAGATAGATAATATTGTCAATTCATCGAATAATACTACCTTCTCATTACTATAATTGTATTACTTTTCAATCAAAACATCTATTGACTTTTGGACATCTTCCCACACAAGTATTTTTCTTGAATTCTCCCTACTAGAGGTGTATAATTCTGTATAAGATTTAGTCAATTGATTTTAATATTCACAGCTTGCTGTGTAAAACTCTACGGCTATAATTTAAGTGAGTACATAACATAGGAATATTATATATGTATGAGTCTGCGTGTTGACATGATAGAGAAAGTTTAGGCCAATACTATAAATATCTATGGACTTAAAATATCGTCGGCTGTTTACGTAGGTGTAAAAAAACGCCAAACCACCGTGTGTGTGACATTGTGTAAAAGTAGCAGCTATACAAAATTGCTCAATACCAGCAGCCACTGCAGTCGCCTGCGCAACGTTGTCACCCGGTATCGCTACGTCCGAGTGCTTGTCTGCTTCTCGGATCTCCCAGTGCCCGTATCAAGTATAACACCTGTGCTTCGGGACCTAGTTGACACGGTAGGCTTACCTTTTTCCATATCCCTCCCACCTAGAGCATCGTACCGTTCAGCAAATTTCGACCCCACTCCGGTAGGGTTGTAGTTAAATACAGTTAATTAAAAAGTTTGATAGTATGGCAGTAAGTGTTTATGTTGATTTTAAATAATGATGTTAAAGGAATATAATCTTGGTTCGACATGCGAGTTCGTTGTTCCTACAAGTCGTGCATGCTTTAAGTATATTACCCGCCTCATTTCTTCAGCCTGTACCAGTAAATATATGTGTGCTGGGCTCTGATGCTTACGATTTGATGAGTACGAGCCAGCACACCTTATATGGCCAAACATGAGCGACAAACGTGAATTTTTAGATTTAATTTTCAATTTGATTTTAGTCTAGTTTTTTCCATTTAATTCAATAGCTAAAATTCTTAGAATCTATGACGATTGCTATATTTATATTTAAGTTCGAACTGTATCTTTTGAACGGCTTATCACTTTTGCAATAATATATTTGCTTCGATAACATCTTTACTTTGATTTCAAAGCATCATCCTCACTTTTACTTTTCTTATGTCTACAGTTATATTGTAACTCTTTGCTATAAATCAAATGTATGTATATATTGTATATGTATGAATCAGATCCAACTCAACCTGCTACGAGTAAACACTTATTTGCTCGAGCAACAGCTGTACTTATACGCTGTACTCAAATTAATAGCTACTAAATTCTAAACCGCTGGAACTACAGGTTTTTATTTTAACCAAGTATTTTCCTTCGTAAGTTTCTAAACAAAATAAAGAAAGATCCCCGCGTTCTTAAAGTGCTCGGCTTGACCGGAACATTTTGGTAGCTGAGCGTAAGGTTCAGGGTTACGTGAGTGACATTGATTTTCCGACGATTAAACACTAAGTGCAGTGTAGTGACTATTGCGTGTGCACCAGTGGCTGTGCAATGAGCTGTGTGGAAATTGACTTTTGTGCCACGTTTTTACAACTACAGCCTAAACGATCATAGCATGGCAAGGAGATCTGCAGAAATCAATCACAAATGCTTACGCAAATTTGCAAAAGCTTGGCACAGCAGACCTTTTATATGATGTTATCACTGTTTGCATGAACAGCCTATAAATTAACTGGAACGACATTAAGGCCAACCATCTTGCTCTTCTCTGCCTAGAAGACGATTTGAGCAAAAAGACTTGTATCACTGACGATGTATACGCCGTAGTCTTACCTGACTGGTCTTGCCACCATGCTGGCGCTTCATGAGAAGTACTCTGCGCCGACTCTTCTGACTGCTGTCGTTGTCTCAAGCTCCTCCAGCACTTACATCATCATGCCCGAGATCAAGTTGCCAACCTTCGCGGGTGACTACAAGCTTTGGCCAGAGTTCCGTGATTTGTTGGTTTCCGGTGTCTCCTCGAGCTCGCTGTTGAACAAGGTAGAAAAACTGTTTTCTTTAAAAATGAGTCTTGCTGGAAACGCAGCTAAGCTTGTCCGCAACATTACTCTCGAGAGCGACAATTTTCAAAGAACTTGGGACGCGCTGAAGGACGCTTATGAGATGCCACATGTGCAAGTTGACGCGCTCTTACAAAGCTTTTTTTTTATGAAGAGCGTCAGTGGTGAGAGTGCGGTAGAGCTTCGTCGAGTGCTTTCAACGGCCAAGATCTTCATCGAGGGCCTAAAAAATCTAAAAGAGCCTACTATATCTAATGATACCCTAGCCATTATCATTGCCAGTAGTCTGGATGCCACGACTCGTCACGATTGGGTAAAGTCGCTCGGAATTTCGAGAGAGCCAGCTGCATTCAGTCAGCTGACTGGATTTCTCGAGGGACGCATCCTGATGCTGTAGGGCGCGACCTCGAGCAATGGAAAGAGGTAGCTCTTGACGGTAATGCACGCGCACCTAGCATCATGGGGATCTAAGGTGCCGGCATGCTCCATCTGCTCTTTACGTCATTAGCATTCAACGTGCGACGCCTTCAAAGCTAAGACTTCAGCGCAATGAAGAGATTTTGTTGTCGAGAAACAGTTGTGCGAAAACAGCTTGGATTCACATGCTGCTTCCAGCTGTCACTCCGGGAAGTCTCGCTTCGTTTGTGGGGCCAAGCATCATACTTCCATCCACGTTGACATCTCGACAAACACCCATGCAGCTGTAGTCTCAACAAACGCTTATGCACCGATTTAATCTGACAAGCCCCTTAAAGTCTTGGTAAGCAAAACAACATATTTTGCGCCAACATTACTGCCAATAGCATGGGTAAGTGTAGTAGGGGCTAACAGCCAGGAACATCATTTTCGCGCACTGATCGACCAGCGGTCACAGTGCTCGTTTCTCTCGCAGTGATGGCAAACACGCTGCAGATCCCACGCACCCTTGCTTGTGTGTCGATCGACAACGTAGGTGAAGTCCATCCTGCAGCACTTGGCCGGAGTAAGGGCACAGTCAAGTCTTACTGTACACTGTTTTCTCTTGATGTTGACGTGCTGTTGCTCAAAACAGTGACGTCATATCCACCACGAGTGCATCGGCCTGGAGACGGCTGGTCTCATCTACGCTACCTTTAGCTAGCTGACCGTATATACTCGCCATCTAGTGAGCCGATCGAACTCTTATTAGGCGCTGCAGTGTATGCTCAGATCCTACGACCTGGTATTCGTCCGCCTGAGCACCCCGATGCACCCATCGCCCAGCAGACTACGTTCGGGTGGATTCTCTTCGGGACAATCAGGCCATCTAAGCTGCCATCAATTTCGTCATCAAGTCTCGCCAGGATAACTTTGCATCATAATGTTATTTTTAACAAAATGGCGGGTGGTATGTTCACGCCAAATGTGAGCTTTCAAATTTCATTTTTAATTTCATTTAAGTTTAGTATTTTTCATTCAATTCAATAGCTAAAATTCTTGGAATTCATAACGATTGCTATATTTATATTTGAGTTTGAACGGCTCATTTCTTTTGCAATAATATGTTTGCTTTAATAACACCTTTACTTTGATTTCTAAGTATCAGCTAAACTTTTGCTTTTCTTATGTCTACTATCATATTGTAACTCTTTGCTGTAAATCAAACGTATGTACATATTGTATATGTATGGAAAATCCCTAGTATATAAGTTTGTACATATTCGAATGTTATCTACGCTATAAAGTAAGAATAGGATATGCCTCAACCTGCCAGCAGTAAACACCTTTTTGCTCAAGCAGCAGCTGTTATACACTCATACGCTGTACTCAAAAACAATGTAAGTGGATTAACGTAACTACTTCTTATACATAGCATTACTTTGTTCAAATAGCTAAGATTATTAGGATCAAGGATATTTATTTATAATTAAATATTTTAGTGATAATTTGTGCACTGCATTGTTAGTAATTCATATAGTTACCTTATATATGTAGTGTTACTTCGTTAAAGGCCCTGTCAGTACTTGGTCATTAGGATCAAAGTCATTTATTTATTAATAAAAATTAATTGACAACCTATTTACTGCTTGTTTATTAATAAATATATTACCCTTTTATACGTAGTGATTAATTGTTCATACATAATATATTTACTGCGTTGTTAATAATTAATATATTTTCCTTTTGATCGTAGGGTTATTTAGTCAAAGTCGCTTGGAGTACTGGGTCACTGGAATGAAGTCTTTTTTTTTAAGAATAGATAAATTCATGATCATTTATCTACTGCTTGCTCGATGATTATTATATTTTCCCTTCGTACGCGAGGTTATTGAGTTAAAGTCGTTTGGAGTACTGGGTCACTGGAATTAAGTTTTTTTTCTAAATAAGTAATTTATTAATAGTTTCTTTACGGTTTAGTTAACAAATGATTTATTTACCTCTGATGTACAGAATTATCTGGTTTGAGTCACTTAAATTACTGTCTCTTTGGTGTAAAGGTTATTTATTTATTATTTAAAAGTAATTTATTCACTACTTTCTTATTAATTAATCGATTTACTTTTCATGCGTAGGGTAATTCGGTAATTGTCGCTTATATTACTGAGTCACAAAGATAAAGCTCGTTTGTTCAAAAATAAATAGCTGTATGATAATTTGTCTACTGCTGGTGTACAAATTACCATATTCACCTGGTATACAAATAGTCATTTTGTAAAAGTCTTTCAGACTCCTTTGTCATTCAGAATGATAGTTATTTATTTCGAAATAAAAATTTTAACAATAATGCATTTACTTCTTGGCTATTTATTGGGATACTTACCTTTTATATGTCACGTTATTTGGTTATAATGGCTTGCAGACCTAGAGTTTTAGGATTCAGGTTATTTATTCAACACTAAAGAAATAATTCATACTTTATTTATGGCTTTACTAATCATTAGGATCATTACCACTTATATGTTGCGGTTTTTTGGTCGAAGTTACTTAGAGTGCTGGGTAATTAGGATGCAAATCGTTTATTTATTAATAGAAATTTAGTTAAAATTTTATTACTACTTAGATTATAATAAACATATTTACCTTAGATACGAAGAGTTATTCGTTTAAAGTCTCTCAGATTAGTTGGACATTAGAATATAGTTTCTTTAAAGTTAATAATTTATATATAATTTAATTACAGCTTTGGTATTATTTCATATATTTACCTTTTATACGTAGGGCTATTGGGTCAAAGTCGCTTAGAGTACTGGGTCATTAAATAAAGCTTTTTTTGGAACAGAGTAATTTGTCGATGATTTATTTACCGCTAGAATACAAAATAATATATTTACCTCTTATATACAGGTTTATTTGGTTCCGGTTGCTTAAAATGCTAGTATTTTAGTGTAAAGTTTATTTTTCTCCTAATTAATTAGTAACTTATTCATTGCTTGGCTAATAATTATTGTATTAACTGTGTATGCGTAGAATTGTATGGTTAATGTCACTTAAATACTGGGTTATTAAGATTAAGATTATTTATTCATCAATGAATATTTGTAAAATTACACGTTTACTGCTCGGCTATCACTTAAAAGATCCACGTCGTATAAGTGAGGTGGTTTAGTTAAAATCGCTTGGATTTTTGGCTTATAGAAATGACGGTTATTTATTTTTAAATTATTCACTTTCTTATAATTTATCTTCTGCTTTGGAATCTATTGACATATATACCTTCTTTATGTAGGGTTATTTAGTACAAAAATTTTAAAATACTGGTTTATTAGTATAAAGGTTTTAAATTTTAAAAAAACGAATGATTTTATTACTGATTGGTTGTTAGTTCATGTCAACTTCACTTGGATTACTAGGTCATTAAGATTAAGGTTGTTTATGTTTCAATAAATAATTTATTCATAATTTATTTAGTGCTTGGTTAATGATTAATATATTTAACTCTAATATGTAGGGTTTTCAGGTTAATGTCGCTTAATGTACTGGGTTACTAGGAACCAAGTAAACTATTTCTCAATAAAGAGTACATTTATAGCTCCATGGATTAGAAGTTAATTTATATGTTGACCTTTTAGTTGCTTAAAGTCTCTTAAAGTTCTGGGTCATTAGGATTAAGGTTATTTATTTAATAATGAATAGTTGAGAAATAATTTATTTACTGCGTGGTTAGTAACTAGTCTATTTAGCTTTTAGGCGTAGGGTTATTTGGTTAAAGTTTCTTAAAATACTGGGTCATTGAGATTAAGGTTATTTGTATATTAATAAATTATTATATGACGATTCGTTGAATGCTCGGCTATACCTCCTATTCAAATGGTTATTTAGTTAAAATCGTTTTTGCTTCTGATTCTTTGGGACTAAGGATATTTACTTATAAATAAACAATTCCGTAATAAATTATCTACTGCTTGGTTTTTATATAATACTATTAGATCTTATACGCAGAGTTATTCAGGTAAAACAGCTTGGAGCACTGGGTTATTAGAATTTAGTTTATTTGCATGATATCAAATAATTTAATAATAATTTACCTACTGCTTTGGTGTTAATTAGGACCAATACTATCCATACGTCAAAATTATTTATTCAAAGTTACTTGAAGAGCTGGGATATTAGGATATAGTTCATTTATTTGTTAATATAATATTTATTAATTATTAATTTGCTGCTTCGTTATTGATAGATATATTTACTGTGGAAACGTAGAGATATTGTTTTAAAGTTGTTTAGGGTACTTTGTCATTGGGATAATGGTTGTTTGCAGTAGAAACTAATCTATTCATAATTTATTTACTACTTAGTTATTAATTAATATATTTATATCTTAGCTGCAGGGTTACCTAGTTGAAGTCACTTGAAATACACGTTAACTAGTATAAAGGTTTAAACATCAATAATACTTTTGTCGACTGTAAATGTTGAAACAAAACAAATATTTATATCGGTCTTACAGTCAAATTATTAAACAAACATTAATATTATTTTTAATTTTTACGTATGTGTGAGTGTAATTTTTAAAATTACACC